>CASHTH010002031.1:0-31640 GCA_030341885.1 Geodia barretti
ATTAGTGTACATCAAGAACTTTTTATTACCTGCTACAACAGTGCTAGCTGAATCAGAAGATGGCTTGTTATTAGCCACAGTACATGTGTACTCTCCTGCAGTAGTCACAGTCAGAGTGTGGGTGTACTGTGCAGTCACTGGGTCATTCAACACAGTCTGGGTTCCTTGGGTGACAGTGGTGGAGTCTCTGGTCCAAGTGACAGTGGTAGCAGGTCCACCAATGGAGATACAGGTGAGGGTTTGTGTGTTCGGATCATATGTCACATTTCCAGCAATTGAAACATTACCTAAGCACAAGTGTGGCATGTAACAACTAGTATTGCCTGTTTTTACAATGTCAAATCAGGTATATAAATATATACAGACACCTTTCTGAGAATATCACCAAACTTCGTCTTCTCGAATTTTGAGGGTTTGAGTTGAGATCTTCGGAATGAACCGAGTGTTTCGAGGCAGATCGCTTGCTGCCGAGTGCCCGCGCAATCTCTGTACCCTGGAGCGCTTGGCCCGATTAGAATGTTCAATGGAAATCGAGGGGAAACCAGGTGACTTCCTGGATCTCCTGGAGAGAGGGGACCCAATTGGACGATCAGGAGATACAGGGGACCGTGGATCCCCCGGACCCGGCGGGGGACTCGGGACCACGAGAGACAGAGGACCCCCAAGGTTCCTCGGAGAATCAGGGGAACCGGGACAGAAAGGAGACATGGGGGAACCGGGCCCCGCTGTACCAGGGGACCCAGGACCAATCGGGGCGAAAGGAGACCGAGGGGATCGAGGGGGACCAGGCGACATCGGACCAGCAGGACCAAGGGGGGAACCAGGTGCACCGGGAGACAGAGGATCAAGAGGTGACGTGGGGATCAAAGGAGAGATAGGAGCACCTGGACCAACAGGACAGACTGGTTTCACCGGAAGCAAAGGAGAGAGAGGAGATAGTGTAGTTGGAGCAAAAGGTGACAGGGGAGACGGAGGTGGCGCGACCTACGTGAGGTGGGGGAAGAGAACGTGCCCAGACACAGACGGAACCGAAATAATTTACAACGGAACTGCAGCCAGCAGCCATCACTACGAAGGGGGAGGCGGAAATTACCAATGTCTCACCAATCAACCGGCCCATTTCGACTTGGGCGGCAAAGGCGGGCGCGAGGATGCCGGGTACATATATGGAACTGAGTTTGAGGTCTGGGGAAACGTGCCACCGGCTAGTCTACCGCTGACCAATCAGAACGTCGCGTGCGCCGTGTGTTACGTAACGCGGGGAGCCGTCGTGATGATCCCGGGAACGTACATCTGCCCTCTCGGGTGGAGGAGGGAGTACCACGGTTACCTCATGTCCGAACGCCACAAGAACAGACGATCGACGTTCGAGTGCGTGGACGCATCGCCCGACATTCTGCCTCAGCGCGAGCAGGATATTGACAGAGAGGGAGACGACGACGGAGCGTTGTTCTACCACGTGGAGCCTCGCTGCGGCAGTCTGCCCTGTCCGCCGTACGACGAACAGAGAGAAGTAACCTGCGTCGTGTGCAGTCGCTGAAAAATTGGCGCAGACGACACGGAACATTCTTTTCAAGAGACATTATTATTAGAACTAGCTAGTGAGATAGTAATTTTATTTTCTTGCCTCGTCTTGCCGAATAGAAGAGCGCTCACACATCAATGCGTGCAGCCTAAATAATTGTTTCTGTAAAACATTGCTCGATTACAGTGCGGGTGCATCTGTACTGTATTAGCTACCTGCTTAATTGAGAAATTTCCAGGAAAATGTACGAGAAACCAGAATTTCTGAAATATGATAAACCAACCAATGAAGTCAATGGTTCATGAGAATGATCTGTTTGCTGCCGACGTAAGGCTCCATGGATCTGACTAGAGCAGTCTTGTAGTCCGAGAGAGGATGGTGGGTGGTGGGCGGGGCCTGGAGGTGGCCCGACAGAGCCAGCTGACAGAGATCCTCCATCATTGACTGGTGCAGAGGGTCTGGGGAGAGCAAGAGACCAGCAAAATGTCTTTAAAAATATGAAAAAAATGGTGTCCAGGGGAAAATTATCGCTATTATTCATGAATACATGTAAAGAACACTTGTTTCTATCCAGTCCTTAACCTCTGAACAAAAAACACCTCTGTATAAAGGTCAATTTTCCATTAAAGTTTCACTAAGAACAAGAGACTTGTATATGGAGGAGCAAGTTCCACTGACTGTGCAGATTTCTCTCCAACCACTTGGAGTTCCAGTAGCCTACCACTTTCACATCCTTGAATATCAGGTATCCCTGCAGCGACATCAAAATCATTATCAGAGGCTGTATATATACACGCTCAAGAACACTACATAATTGTATGAGTCACACTACAGGCCTGCAGGGGAAGCTGTGCGATTTGAACGAACTAGCTCTAATACACGACAGAGTCAAGTCAGGGACACAGCTCGAGATTTAACCAAAACCCTGGGAGGCCTCTCTCCTACATTTCCACTTTATGCTGATTGCTATTCTTAGCTATAGGAAACCTACATACATACCACTGGCACAGTAACTGGTTGCTTGCCCATCCCTCCATAGTTCACCATCACTCCTCCATCACTGCAGATTAATAGTTAGCTGGCAACTACACAAACAAAACTCTACCAAAATAAGAGTCTGGGACTTTGCTACTGAACAAATGAAAAGCACTAAAGTGCAAACCCTCGGCGAACTGCGCATACGCGATACTGCTCACGTCGCGAGTCTGACACGGGCTAGCTACAGTAGTAGATAGTATGCGGGAGTCGATACTCGTTGTGACTTTCTGAGCCCCAAAGGTACACAGAGCGAGCGGATCAGGTCGCGGTAAGCCCAGTACGATTATGAACATTGCGGACATACCTTGCTCAATTTGTTGTCCATCGAGAACAGAGATCAACAATGACTGAGGAGAGACACTTTTGCTCGTCCGTCCAAGGTCAACTAAAATAACCACGCCTAATCTAGCAGATGCGCATGCTCCGGCAAACGACATACGCGCGTGCGCGATGGATCGCTCGCGTCTGATGCTCCGGCAAAACGATACACCCACATACGCGCGTGCGCGATGAATCGCTCGCGTAAGCTTTTTCGCTTGTTTTCACGCCATATCTCTGGAACACAGTCGTTTCGGGAAAATCGCCACATTAATATCAATCTTCTCGCCGTTCACAACCCGTTGGTGCCACTCATTGGCCGCCTCGTAGCCTGTAGTGCTAAAACTCACGCGGACACACAGACGGACAGAACGACTACTGTAACCCTCGCTGCGCATGCGCGCCGAGGGTTAACTATATATATATATATATATACCTGAGATGTTTGAGAAGGGTTGTGGAACTTTTCCCACCAACACAGTTGAATGCCAACTTGGGAGTCTTGTATTGCTACAGGTATGAAAGTGATACTTTAACAGTGGCACCTCTGAAGAATGGAGATATTGGGACCAAGCATTTTGTCCAAAAGGGAGGTTTGGAGGTTAATGGAGGTTCTCTGTATTAAAGTTAGCAGTTGTGGGCAGTGTTAAGTGATCGCCCTAGCTCTTACAAACGTTCTCTTCAAATGAAAACTACAGCAACGTAATGCATACTGCGAGAAGGTCTTTCATGCGATGAGAGGCAGCGAAATCTTCAGTCACTACTTCAGTGGCTCCGAAAGATTTCATTCTTTTCACCAGATCCTCCAGACCTGGTCTGAAGTGAGAGACAAAAAGAGAGAAACTTAACGTAACTCACATCTCCATCTAAAACAGCCCAATAGGCTACAGTTGTATGCAGTTCATATATTAGTAGCTAGATGTATTGCCCCTATAATATTCAGCCCCTAATCATATTATTATGCCATAGCACGAGAAAAGGTAAGCTGGCATGGCATTTTCGGACTCAGTTAAAAAGTAAAAAAACACTTACACTATTATAGATATCAAGTTATAAAATTACTAGGAATGCGCACGCGCATATTTTGCCTAGCGCCTGCCAGCCAATGCGTAAACAGTCCGATTGAGGCGCACGCTCTACTGACTGCGCGCGAAGCCAGACTTCCTACGAATCTGCGCGCACGGCGGAAGCTAGACTTCCTACGAACGACGGAAGTTACACTTCCTTTTGGTGACTAATTGACATTCCTAAGCGTGACTAATTGACGACATACGTACACATATCGCGAGAATGCAACCCGGAGTAGAGCTCGCGCTAATGCGCTCGGCAATTATGTACTTAGCTAGTAGGTGTGAAATCACTAAGTACAGCAGTATTGTAGCTCTACAATATCAAGTCCAGACCTGTCTCTGACGATACTGATGCAGCCAAGTCCCCAGGCCTTGGCCAACTGAGCCACACTCAGCCCCACCCCACTGTTGCCTCCATTCTGAATGACACTGTCTCCTGGAAAAACAGAAGACTAAAAGAGTGAGGTTGAATACACAAAGGATAAAACGTTTTTGAGGACACCGATCACAAACAATCAGGAAATAATTTGGGCAGGGATGATAGACACAAATAATCCCTTGAAAATATTCCCATTTGCCACTGAATTGCTGTTTAAAAAATTCCGTATATAGCTACCTGGTTGAAGGCTGACAAAGTCTTTCAGCATGCGGTAGGCAGTAGGAGGATTGACGGAGAGTGTTGCTGCAATGTCGAGACCCACGTTGGAATCCACCTTCACAAACCTCTTCTCTGGTGCTACTATCAGCCCACGCCACGTACCTGCCACACATACACATCACAACAGTGTGGTTAAGAGTTACTAATGCAGAGCATCATTATACAGAAATATAGGAGATGATTTGGCTTTTCTTTGTTTCTCAAAAAAACAAAGAGTTAACCACAAAAAAATGAACTTACCCCTTTTTTTAATCCTTTATAGCTAATATTATGGCATGCAAATACACAGAGCATGACACTTCATTTAACAATACGTACGTACCGAGTGACGGTCCTGCAGGGATGACCCAATCCCCACTCCTCACACTCGTCACACCCTCCCCAGTCTCCCTCACCACTCCCACACCCTCCCCTCCTCCCACACCCGGCAGCTCTGGCTTCAACGGATAAATTCCTTCATGAAGAGCAAAATATCAAAATTATTGTAGTCAAAAAAGGAAAATAATTGCAGGAACCTTGAATTATGTTTATATCTGAAGGGTTGATTGGACAGGCAAGCATCTCCACGGCAACGTCCTCTGACCCAATACTTGCCACTGGAAAATTCCTCTCTAATCTGGAGATTGAGAGATGCTAATAATCGCGGAGATCACGTGAGCTTACTTGACAACTTTCTCGGGCTGTCCGAAGGAGTCGTACACAAGTGCATTCGTGGAGGCCGTGCGGTACGCAGAGTTTCCTTTGCTCCATCTTCTCGCTGCCGTCCTGGCTCCGCGTGGGAAGAGCGAGAGAAACAGGGAACTTGGGGAGAAGTAGCGCATGACGAGCGCGCATGCGTAAAAACGTAATTATACACGCATGCGCATAGGCACTGCAGTTTTCATTGCGGGCAGATCGTTGCGCAGCAGACACGTTGAAACTCTCCTTTCTAGAGAAACTCGGAAGAGAATGTCTGAGACTCCGGCGGACATGGTGGGCTGGTTCCAGGGGGCGGTGAAGGAATACGACGCCTTCTGTCTCGTCTACTACCGCGGACGCTGGTGACCCTGGTGTCCCGTGAGTCGCTCACCCACCGCGCATCCTTTTAGCTAACACTTTTTACACTACTAATCCCACCATAAATCACATCATTTTTGTCAGGGCTGTTCAGAATCATCATTTTTTGTCAGGGCTGTTCAGAATCCTCATTTTTTGTCAGGGCTGTTCAGAATCATCATTTTTGTCAGGGCCGTTCAGAATCATCATTTTTTGTCAGGGCTGTTCAGAATCATCATTTTTTGTCAGGGCTGTTCAGAATCATCATTCTTTGTCAGGGCTGTTCAGAATCATCATTTTTGTCAGGGCCGTTCAGAATCATCATTTTTTGTCAGGGCTGTTCAGAATCATCATTTTTTGTCAGGGCTGTTCAGAATCATCATTTTTGTCAGGGCCGTTCAGAATCATCATTTTTTGTCAGGGCCGTTCAGAATCATCATTTTTTGTCAGGGCTGTTCAGAATCCTCATTTTTTGTCAGGGCTGTTCAGAATCATCATTTTTGTCAGGGCCGTTCAGAATCATCATTTTTTGTCAGGGCTGTTCAGAATCATCATTTTTTGTCAGGGCTGTTCAGAATCATCATTTTTGTCAGGGCCGTTCAGAATCATCATTTTTTGTCAGGGCCGTTCAGAATCATCATTTTTTGTCAGGGCTGTTCAGAATCATCATTTTTTGTCAGGGCTGTTCAGAATCATCATTTTTTGTCAGGGCCGTTCAGAATCATCATTTTTTGTCAGGGCCGTTCAGAATCATCATTTTTTGTCAGGGCTGTTCAGAATCATCATTTTTTGTCAGGGCTGTTCAGAATCATCATTTTTTGTCAGGGGACTAGCTAAAATCGTTGGCCCTTGTTCGGTGGTTCCATGTCCAGCTGTTCAGAGTAATCTGCCCACACAAAATGCTTGTAGATAAATACTGTAGTGGCTTAGACCACAGCATGTTATAGCAATGGTGAGGTATTTAAATTAATTATGATGTTTATAGTAAGCAAGCAACCATAGTCTGGCGTTAATAATTAATTACTATAAACATCATAATTAATTTAAATACCTTACCATCCCCATTGTTGCTATAACATGCTGTGGTAATAATGTAATTGTGTGGGAGGCATAATTTTCAGCGTGGCTCCTCCAGCTATAATAGGAACAGTGTCATAACAATAATAATACAGTATTTCATATGCAGCTTTAGATACCATAGCTGTATAATACATATATACAACAGAAATATCTCAAGTCAGTGGATGACTTGTTGGAGGGGCTGCAGGGGCAGAAGGTTGGGGTGTTTGCTCTGTGTGGTCAGCCAAAGAGTGAAGTGGACCTCATGATGTCTGAACACAGCCTCAGGTTTAAGGTGAGCAATCACCCTACAGCTATACCCTCTGAACACACGTACAGTTGTGGTTTGTGTATTCAGTTGGTGGTATTGATAAAATTCATGATCATCTGTCTTCTTTGACCCCTTCCTGTCTTAAAATTCCATATAAGTAGTCATATCTCTATCCGCCACTCTTTCCTCTACACCTGCCCCCCCACTACTCTTCTTTCCTCCCATTACTTCTTCATTACCGACCACATCTCACTCTCCTCTCCCTCTCCTCTTTCCTCTCCACCACTAACAATTATTATTCCTCCAGTGTTTCTCTGACCCTGAGAACGTGCTGCAGAAGTGGCTCAAGGCTCAGAATATCATCGACGTACAAGTGCACTCAGGCGAGGGAGAAGAAGTGTATTTCGAGATCAAGAAATACAAGCCGCACGGGATGGTCCAGCCGGCCGTTCTCTTTGTCAAGCCAGACATGAGCGTTCTGGCAAAGTGGGTACAAATCCCTACAAAAGTGAGTCTCCCGCCATTTCTATGCTTCCATACAGTCCCATCCCTGCTAGCTAAGTGTCTTGTTTCAAGGGTTGGGTCTGCACCACAGCAAAGTCCAAGTTGATACACAGAGTCACAAAGCAAGGCCTGCAGGCATAAAGACAAAAACATTTTAACTTGGCACGATCCTCGTAGCGCTATAGCAGGTAGGATTGAACTTAGCCGGATAGCAAACTGCACTAGAAAGGTATATAAGTGGGATTGAATTTCACACTGGAATGTTAATTTCCCCCACACTACTCTCACTTGGAAGGATAAAACACTTAACACACAGCCACAACATTTAAAAAAATAATTTCCCACTAATTTCTCGTGCACAAACTTACAAATGGAACAATAATTGCTCATAATTTCCTTTTGATGTGCAAGCTTATTTCACAGTGCATGTATATACATGGTATAATTTTCTTCTGATGTATTTTTTCCCACAGGAGAATTTTCATGGAGCCAAAGACCGCAAGCCATTCCCCGATATCTGGGCCGAGGCAAAAGCTAAAATGTAGACCTCCTTTCCTCTTGAAAAACTAGTGAAAATAGCTATAGTAGATGTATATTATTATACCATGTGTTTGTTTTGTGGGTTTGTGTGTTGCCATGACGAGGGTGTGTCTCAACCAGTGCAGTGCTGGGGACCATCTCTCTGACTCATCATGTGACATAATTCCCACTCTAACCTTCACACTGTGTCTTATTGCTACAGATCCGAGAGGCGCATGCGCACTAACAGCAGATTGGGGCGGGGCTTGTAAACCAGCAGCGTGTGTGTCGACACGTGCAACAGACCCCCTGGAGCCGTTCCCCCGGCTGAAAAACGGCGAGAGCGAGCAAATCTACAGCTAGGTGCTGACGCTGTAAAGAACCATATTCTCGGCTGTGTAGCCGACACTTTTCTGGAGGAGACCCGAGCAATGAGCCTCCTTAACCTGGGAAAAGAGGCTCCAGGGTCTGTTGGAACACATCAATTCCAGTCATATACTAACAACTATCCTTTCTCAGCCCAGATCTCCGCGACTAGAGCGTCCGTTCTTTTTCTCACGCACATATATACTACGTAATATCGCAAAAGTATAGAGCATATCGTAAGAGCTACGTGCTGCGCCGCTCAGCCAGCAGCCAGAACGAGACTCCGGATGTGACGTCACGTTCAATTAACTCGCCCACTTTTGCGGTCATGCATTCTAGGGAGCCGGCGGACATTATCTCAGGCAGTCTCTCTCACGGCAGGCTTTTCGAAATGTCGGACCTGTGGAAGGCGGTACTTGAGTCTGCGAATATCGCTGAAGACTCCGAGGATGCTAAAGGGTAAATACAGTAGCTATTTTTCAGCGCAACAGTAGTATTAGCTATCGTTCACGTGTCATTACCATTCAGGATACTTGCCGGTGACTCCGAAGGATATCTAAGATCATTCATGGAGAGTAACTGCACGCAATGGAGTGAAAAGATGCGGGACCTTTGCGGCTCGGAGGAAATCTTCCGGAAGGTGAAATCTGCTGTGCGTACGCGACACGTCCGTGAGCAAGATTTTACGATTCCCCCCTCGAAGTATAATGCAAAGGATAAGTCGAGCTATTTCATTGTAGATCATCGTTCTATATAATTCATGTGTACATGGTCTACATGTGAGCCTACAGGTCGAAGCATTTGGCCATTTCGTAGACGAGATTGATGGTAAGGTTTGTGTTGACCCAAAGTTCTGTCAGTTGGCAACAACCCTCATGAAGAAAATGAGTAAGCAATACGACTCCGAGTACGACCGTGAAACACAATTTCGAGAAGCAGTAAATGAATACTTTCCATCATTAATTGTATCATTACCGAAACCGAAACCTAATACATTTCCAATTTCAACTGATGGTACAATGACAGTGCCCGGATTAAAAAAGCATATCAAAGCATAAAACAGTTTCGAAAGTCTACGCGAATGTTTGAAGCCAAATTTGAAGAAGATGTTATCGTGAAGTTTTCAAACTTCAACTACAGCGTTGAGGTCCATGCCTACCTTTCGCAATTAAAACTGGCGCCAAAGATTAAATTTTGGCGTAAGCTGCCCGGCAAGTGGTTTGTCGTTGTCATGGAAAAAGTGAACGGCTCGAAGATTTCAACGTCGGCAAGCCCAGAAGCGAAAAAGGCTTTAAAAGATGCGGTAGAACGAATGCACGATGCTGGCTATGTACATGGGAATCTGCGCTCCAAAAACATCCTAGTGGACGGCGATGAAATTTGCATCTTGGGCTTCGATTGGGCCGGAGTGGAGGGGGAGGCGAGATATCCGGTCGAACTAGATTCCGACGGGTTACATGAAAATGCACAATGTGGGAGGCCCATTTTGAAAGAACATGATTGTTACCAGGTTACAAAACATTGTGAAACAGCAGCAGATGAATAACTTTATTATTATAGTCTCTTTTTTATAGTAGCTATATCCTCTGTACTGTATATAGTAACACACACTAGCTTTATGACTATAATTATTATACTTCAACTTCTACTGAACATTACGGAGTGTGTTTGCATAATAATAGGACGTTCCTAACATCACCTAATTAACACAGGTGAAAATATAATTATCCACATACAAGCATGCACTCAAGTACAAACTCATTACACAAACAAAAATAATATCAGAGTGGTACCGACTTCCATGTTTAAAAATTCATTATACGTCCTCCGCGTCTCTCTCTCGTATCAATGCCGACCCGTTTCTCACGTTCTGTCTCCCAGCATTGGGAGCTGCAGCCCGCGGTGACGGCAAAGAAGCAAAAAGTGACTCCATGTTGTCGAGCCAGACTTCGTACACTGAGAACCTTGGTCCGAAACACAATCTCTGGTACCCACGGTACCTCTCGTAGAGCTGGCGTGCGATTCTGAGGGTTCGATCCAAATTCTGGGCCCCCGCCTGCGTGTTGAGTAGCACAGAGAGCCCCACGAAATCCAGGTTCCCGCAGAGGATCCTGGAGCGCTGCTGGATGATGATCGCGAGGCAGATGAACAGCGGGAAGGAGTCCGAGAACGGGACAGTGAGCGAGGATACCCGCGACACTACCGGCACCGCATGCTCCGTCGAGAGGAGGTTGGCGAAAACTGCCGCATGGTGCGAAGTCTCCTCGGGGGGTGGCGCGGGGGAGTTCGGTCGAGACAGGCTGGCAATCATCTCCAGAGTGTCGAAAAACGGTTGTACGGGGGAGACGGGCGGGTACTCGGTGTGTCTGGTGAGCGACTGTTCTTGCAGCGTCGAGTCTGTCCTCTCGCGGGACGAAGGGGTGTCATCGGTAACCGCCGAGTGACACGGTGTGTCAGCCGCGAGAATCGTACAGTCTTCCTCTTCATCCAGTTTTTGAGGTGTGTGAAGCCCGTTTTCTAAAGGGGTGGCTATTTCTACCCACACTTCACCTCTCCCCTCTTCCTCTTCCCTGCCATCTTCCGCAGCCCCTCCCTCTACACCCATGCTGGCGTCCAGGCCACTCTTGTCATTACTGGCAGCAGTGGTACCACCACCACCACCTCCACCACTGGCATTTGTGCTCTCGACACTGCTCATGTCAGACATCTCGGTCTGAGTTCTTGTCGCCAGTATCACGGGGGAGGGAGAAACAGGAGGACTGGAGGGAGGTGGACTGGGGGTCAAGCAACTAGCAGAGCAACTTCTTCTTAAACTCTGGTTGGCGTCATTAGGGTGGGCCCCTTCTCCCCCTCGCTCGGAACAAACAAATCTAGATTCGGTCGGTGGTGTTGACGGTTCATCATTTCTGTTTCTGGGTGACGGGTTTGAATGTTTTTCACTGGGTTCATGCAGCGATCGGTTCACTCTGCATCTGACGGGATCGCTCAGCGATCTGTCTTTACCCGGCGAGTAAGCGAATCGAGACCTTTCAGCGACGGAAGCGTTTGTGGCCATTGGTGTGGCACTGGGCTCGTCTTCCTCCAAACATCTCTGCTGTGTCATTTCATCCCCACTACCCCTCACTCTACTCCTAGAAGAATTCCAGTGGTTTTCACTTTCTTCCGCCCGATTTCGCTCCATTTCGCCCGTTTCCAGATTCACTCTATCGTGAACTTCAACTGAAATAACTCTAGTCGCTGCATCTGGTGGTCCGCTCTGTTCCAAATCTTCCTCGGGGATCATTGCGCCCTCCATGGAGCCGTCGAGGGACGAGCGATGATTCCGGAGAGGGGGTGGGGTGTGCGAGACGAGAAAGGTGCTGTGCGTGATGGAGCCGCACTCGGAACGGGCCAGAGGAACGGCGGTGTAGGTCTGCAACTCGCCAAAGACTTGGCGGATGACGTCGGGCGAGCGATTGGACATGAAAGACGCCCACTCGGAGTGGGTCGGTACCGAACCCAGCCCCGTGAGAGAAGGTGGTTCGGGTGACAGCACCTGGATCCTCCTGTTGTCCCGACGACCTCTTTGTGTCGGGGTCGTGGGTGGCGGCGGGCTCCAATTGGGATCTTCCCGTTGCCGCATGCAGAGCGCTGCCGACCAGATCACCTCCATCAGGTGGAAACTGTTCTCGAACGAGAACTCTCGACGACACTCGATGAGCACCATTCCGAAAAACAGTGCAAAAGCGTCTTCCTCGATGTCCTTCAGATACGCCGAAAGCTCCGGGTCTAGCACCGCACACAGGTGTCGCAATCGCTCCACTTTCTTCAGCGTCCCCTCGCACCACGTCCCGAAATTCTCCGCGATTCGCTGGACCATTGCGGAGAAGACGATGTAAGCATCGTCCTCTCTCTCCATCACGTAGAGGATTGGGCTGAGGAGGTCGGTCATTCCCTGCGTGTAGGACACCTCGTCGTGCTCCAGGGTGTAAACAGCCGTGATGTTTACCAACTTTTCGATGTTCTCTCGGCTCAGATACGAGGATTCGATGGACATCGACGACGTTGCATTGACGGAGCCGTCTCCGGGGCCGCTCCTGTCGTTACGGCGCCCGTTTTTGTAAAACGACTCGGTTGGATCGGTGCGCATGGCGTCGCGTCGAATGCTGTCGTAGAGATGTCGTCGATTCTGGTGAACAGGGCTGTCGGCCTGTGACTGAAGACTTCCCTTTAGAGCGTCGTATATCAACCTCAGTTTCCCCAGGTAAGATTCCCGTTCCTCGCGCGTCTCCATTCCGGGATGAAACACTCGTACCAGGTGAGGCCACACCCCCTTCCGTAGGCGGGGCTTGATCCGAAGTCCGCCGAGGAAGATGTCTTCGGCGACCCGGCAAAGATGGTCATCTTGGAGGATTCTCGGGAAGTAGGAAATCATGTCCACGAACTTCAGTTCTCTCTTGGGAAATATAGAACCTGCATAATGGACAGTGTTGTACGGAAGGACAAACAATGGAGATAAGCGAGTGAAGAATGCCTTCATTGTTGCATATGAATGTACATGCATAAAGTACTGTGCGTAGATTGACAATAGGCACACTATATGGCTCTCTATCCCCAAGTACAAGAGTACGGTCACGACATTATTGTTTCGAGCGCACGCGAATTTTTGAACTCGTGTTTGCTTCTCCTTACGACATCTGAAGTTGGCTGCGTTGACAAACGGTCTCTTCTTCACAACAATCTTCAATCTCTGAAGTCGGTAAGACTTTAGCACTGCGGCCCACACCTACACATATACAAGTACGTATACAACCAATATTTTGTATATACTTTACAATGTTACTAATGTTGCTTGAAAAGTACGAATGCAGAAAAAAGTTGTTTATACGAATATTAATGAGCCTCAACTTTTTTGATAATAATCTTTTCTGGTGTGTGTATAATACATACGTATAATATATGGACAGACTTGCAAATACAGTAGTTAATCTTTTATATGTTGGATGGAATAGCTTTTGAGAGAAACGTTCACATATTAGTAAACATTATTAGTAAACATATCAGTAAACATATATAGTAAACATATTAGTAAACATATCAGTAAACATATTAGTATTAAACATATCAGTAAACATATTAGTAAACATATTAGTAAACATATTAGTAAACATCATTAGTAAACATATCAGTAACATATCAGTAAACATTATTAGTAAACATATTAGTGAACACATGAGAAAATCCTTTGGATGCCATGGGTATCATCTTAAAAAAGCAGAATTATAATATGTATAAAGTATTAGCGCCTGGTATTATAACCCCCATATAAATTCTTATGGACTTATGGAGGCTCTGGATGCATTTATGTGTCAGTGGCTGGTTAAGTGTTAATGTCCAGCAATGCAATTTGTCCCCATGCACATAATCTCTGAGATAAAACTCTTGCGAAGAGTATGTGGATTCGTAGTTTGACATTGCTGGAGTATGGCTCGTACCTGATCGCAGACAAGTGGGATGACGTAAGGTCTGTCGGGCCGCGAGATGGAGGAGGAGGGGGCGGAGTTTGGGAACCCCCTGGGGGCGCAGACTGCCTCCAGTAGTAGGAAGTAGCTGGCGTGATCTCTGTGGGAGAGAAAGAAGAACGGGCGAAAGCATGTTTCCTAATATGCAGGGGGGGGGCAGTGTCTGAGTGGTAAGGAAATCAATTACAAGATTATTAGGCCAAGAGTAACCAATTGGTGTAGTCAATCATTTGCATGCTACTACAACCCACTGTGTTGTAAGTCCAACAAGCCACCTATGGTGCTAAAACCAATTTTGCGAGACATTTACACATGCAGGTTAACAACGTGCATTTCCCCCTATAATAATTGTGCGATTGAACGATCATACACAAAATAGCAAACAGCTGAGCACATGAAGAGGAGACCACCTCTCACAGCAGTTGTTTCCACCGACCTGAGGCCGAGGTGCTCCTTGAGATGACTGGCAATGGGTCTTATCTCCGGAGTGGTCCCTCGGTCGACAAACAAATCCGGAACATTCACTACCTTGCCACCAAATATCTGGGGAAAAGTTTATAATGCAAGCGAGTGCGAAATAAAACCTTTAGATAGGGAAGGGATGAAAGGACAATGAAATAGAGGTGAGATAGGGTACATTATGGGATGGTGTTGGTACTTCCAGACCCAATTGTATTGCTGACGGTTGATTTGTCTTTGCAAAATTCGCTGAAGGGGAATTGAGCAACAGCGAAGCCCCATGCCTGCAGCTCTACCTATGCGACCCGTGTTCTTCAGATAGCACACGGACATGCAAGGAATTGTGCTGTATAAGTTCCCAGTAGCTACGTACGTGTAGCTAGTAGCCATGAGTGGCCGGCTATACACTCACTGATTGGCCACCCATGCGGTTGAGATCGAAGACCAGCGTCAGGCGACGACTCGACTGCGGCGTAATCGAGCGCGGTGTCGCCATGTTTGCTGCGGTATATGCAGCGCCCTTCTCGATCCTTCGCTCGCTGGACAGCTCACCAACTATATCTCAGCTAGCTACTAGTCTACCACGCCCGCTGGACAACCCCGCCTCTAAACATGTGACTTGTATTAACAGCGTACGTAATAATTTTGCGCATGCGCTCATGTGGCGCGACGAGGTGCGGGATCGAGGAGGGCGCAGTTCAGTAGGTGGAGTGAGAGAAAGAGACTCAGAGACTCAGAGCCGGACCGCTTGCAAGCAGAGAGAATGACTAAGTGCGAATTCGACGACGATCTGTTGCTGCAAAGCACCACGGACAAACTGGTCATGGCTCGCGGCTACACGGCCGTCGGTACGCTCGTCATCTCCCTCGTATTCTTCTCGTTCGCATTCGCCAACCTCTACCGGAAGTATGCCCGCTTCCACAAGGAGTGCGCCTGCTGCTCCAGGTTTTTTGTGGACTACTTCGCAAATCCGTTTTTCCTGCTCGCCCTAATCTCTCTCCTACCGCTCGTCTCGTACGTCCTAATCTTGCCCCGTTACTCGCATGTCGGGGCAAAGTACGATGACAAACATTGCAAACTGCCAGGGTACCTCTTGCTGTGGTTCGAGTCCTCAGAGACGTTGGGGCTCGCTGCATTCTCCGTCTACCTTCTCTTATACATTGAATTCCACACGAAGAAGAGCGCAATGCTACAGCCCAGAGAATACGAACCGATTATGAGGAGGAATCGTCTCAGACTCGGTCGAAATAACTACGGTACGCAGCAAACGGACGAGGTTGAGTACATGGCAAGGATTCCAAAGGCTACCTGGCCATACTGGTGCCACCGCGGTTTCTCGATCCTTGTCTTTGCAATCATTATTCTAGTGTGTGGACTGTATACCTGTCCGTATATCGTCAAAAAACAAGGCCCATCAGGGGAGGGCGTATCGGAAGACGAAGAATTTAAATACGGGCTCGATGGCCCGTGGTGCTGGATCAAGCCAGCTGAGGCACAAAAACACTTTTGGTTTCTCGAAGAGTGGATGTACATGGGGCTCGGTTCCGTAGCCTTACTTGCAGCATTCGCCGTTCTTCTCTGCGCGATACTCTTACCGCAGAACTCAAGGGTTCGAATAATATGCCGGTGCCCAAAGTGGGACAAAACGATCATCGTTCCTTTTTTGATCTTCTTTCTCTACTTTGTGCTTCAGTTTGCACTGATGGCGGTCGAGATACTCGTGCGGATCTGCCACAACAGCGACAGTGCGTTGTGGTTTACATACGCAATCGGCAAACCGTTGTCAAAGATTCTGGTGGTATGGGCTGCACTTCAGCTGATGTCTACCAGCTACAGAATGGGAGGGAGAGAGGTTATAGTAGCTGAAACTTGAGGTTTAGTGATACCTGAGGATGTATATATAGTATGTTTTTGTTGCACTGTCATAACATCCACCCTTTCTTGGGGTGGTCATGCATAGTGAGGGTGGCGTGTATATATACATAGTGGACCTAGGGTGAAATAGTATGGGGAAGATTTGCAGACATGGGAGTGGAAAATCATTGGTTCATTGCAATGCAGATTTATGGACTGTGAATATTCGTGCATTCTGTCAAGGGATGGTGAAGATTAGTAGACAGTGAGGGTCTTGCTATTAATTGTCATTGCGGAGACTATTTATTATTATCTAGAGCCTTTTTGAAATGGGATAGCCTGTCATAATAATATGTGCATGGTTTGGCAGCCCCTACTACGAAGTATATACAAGCAGCAGATGGTATACTGAAGGTTGCGTGGCAGAAAGTATCCCTTTACTATAAGCAGATGGCATTCTGAAGATAGCGGACAATGATAACGATCTATTTACGTCAGACAATGCCACGTGTAGAATATTACACAGTCCCCATCAAAACAACAAACACATTTGAACAAACAGTAACGCAGAAGACACATTTTGTATAATATATTTACCTATTATAATAGTAACAGTGGAATAAACCAGACTCTAAGTTAAATAACAAAAAGATAATTATAAACACTATCTAAAGTGCACTAAATGGGCACACTGAAGGAGTCAAGGTGTTTCCAAATACATGCCGTCAAAGGAATCAAAGAACTGGATGCCTGCGAACGGCATTTCGTCGGACTTCATGGGCGTAAACGGATGAAGAATAGGAGAACACAGAAATGAAGTAACGTTGAAAACAAACACGTGGTCGAAAAAGGTGAAACAGAATTTCTCAAACGTGGTCTTAGATTGGGCAGCGACAAACGCTCGGGTAAAAAAGCTGCTTCGTTGGTTGCTGGCAATCATGCTGTCTTCGATCGGTCGACATGCAGCCTGGATACAAATATCGTCCCTCTTCTCGTAAAATTCAGGCTCATCTTCATCGTCGTCTTCATTGGGTGGCTCATTAGCAGCTCGTCTAGCAGTGATCTCCCCCACAATCTCCTCACTTCCTTCGTCAGCCGTAACCACCGAGTTGCTTGCCCCTGCCGCAGCGCTCGATCCAAGGCTAGAGTTCTCCGTCGCTTCGTTGTCATCGGTCACTTCAGTTGGACTCCGTCGACATTTCCCGTCCACCATCTGCACCCACCTCCCGGAGTGACAACAGTCGAGAATCATCATCAGTCGACGCTCTCGTCCCCTCTTCTCCTCGTCCCACACCTGCACGATATCGTCGTACGTTACGAGGTCGAAATACTCTTCCGTGGGTGGCACTTTCCTATTAGAAGAAGCGGCAGATACACTAGAAGCGGCTATAGATGCCGTGGCCACAGGTTCAATATCGGGTGCGCGAGCGGCGGCGGGTTTTGGCACGGGCGAGGGAGTGCCGGAGCGTTCTCGCGTCAAAACCGGTGTGGGTTGGAAAGTTACGTCAACGCTTCCGTCTTCTTCCTCTGAACCCTTGAGTACGGTCACGGGGATGCACCAGGAGCCGTCGACGTCCCCGTGCCCCGTGAAATAGAGAATAAACTCCGTCCGGTCGTCCTGAGCGAAGAAATCGCGCACTAAATTGAGGATGTCGTCTTTACCGCCAGCGTACTCGCCGGTGGAGGTGTCGTGCTCCCGGTAATCCACGGTTGAAAACCGATGAATCTCCTTCTGGTGTATGTACCGCTCCATGTTCCGAAGGTCTCCTTCCACAAATGCCTCGGGCGGTACTACGCCGGCCTTCGTGTAAGCCTTCTTTCTGCCTCCCTTCCGGCGCAACCTACCGGCTGCTTTCAGGCCCTCCGGCACTCCGCGGACTGGGCGCTCCTTTTCGAACTTGTAGCTCCCGATCAGGAGCGCTGTCGGCTCTTGCTGAGGTGCGCGCTCGGGACCCAGAGCTGGATTAGGGCCACGTTCATCCATACCGAGTCGTCAACGAGCTCTCCAGCTAGCTGTTGAGACCCGCGCATGCGTAGTAATTGCCCAGCACGTCGTCGGTCAAAAATACCGCAATTGTTCTGTTTGACGCGCAGATATGGCCGACGTTGGAGCCGAAGTCGGAGCTGCAGGCACGACGAGTGCACTACTAATCGGCAGCGCGATTTTCAAGCAGCGGGAAAGTTCTGAAGGAGGCGCAAGTAGTGGTGGCGTGAAGCGAGCGAAGAAGAAGCGAGGTATCAAAGAGATTCGCGGGAAGAAGGGGAAGAAGCGCGAAGATCATATCAAGTGGGCACGAGGCGACCTAGAGAACATGTACGAACTGATGATAAGAAAGAATATCGCGGTTTACGATCCGAAAGGCGATGATTCGGAGGAAGACGACGACGCCACACACCATGAAAACGGAATCCATATCGGTGCACCGTGGTATAACTACAAAGAGCAGCGTAAGGATAACTCGTACGCCCTGGGCAAGATCGATATTCTGCGAAAGATCGAAGAGTTCTTCGATCAGAAGGACAAGACACTGTTTGTCCTCTACTACACGGGCCATGGCAACGAGGACGGCTCGTGGGTGTTTCCCGTCACTAGGACCACGAGTGCATCTCCTGTTCGAGTACCTAACGAGGGCCAGGGAGAAAGCGGAGAAGGAGCTACCGCGACCGCGCAAGCGGCGACACCGCACGGCCCAGCTGTACCACCACCACCACAAGGTGCTAGTAATTCCACGGTAGTTATTGCTGAAGTCCACGAAGAAAGTGGGTCAACGCCCTGTGGAGATGTGCAGCCGCAAATAACTTCTCAAGGGCAATCATCGGCACACGGATCAACAGAAATATCCCGTAGGACCCGTTCAAACACAGCCACAAAAATGGCTGCTCTTGAGGCTGAGTCTAAGAGGGACCGGCCACCACCTCATAGAAAGTTAAACGACTGCGTCACTTTTGAGGACATAGTTGATTTATGGGATGAAAAGAAAGCCGAGAGGGGGGATCGTAACCAATGCCGCCTCCTAATGATCCTTGATTGCTGCTTTGCTGGGAAGTGGGTGCAAAAGGTTAAAGGAGATAACGAGGTCTGGACAGAAAACGGAGGAGACGCAATTGCCAATAAGTTTAAAAGACGGAGGGATATCTGCATCCAAGCGGCATGCCATCCATCAGAAACAAGCACAGTATCCGACAATCAGCGTGGAAGCATCTTTACCAAGGCGTTTGTGGCTGCTCAGAGCAAACGGCTTCCGGAAAAATACATCCTCACATTACTCGATCACTTCCTCGTGCTGAATTTTGTGTGCATAGCTTCGTCTCCACCGTTCAAAGACCAATTCACCCCTATGAGCTCGTCGCATGCTCAATTTGGAGATTTTCACCTTTTTGACTCTTTTGATGATATGCGTACATAGTGGCATAAATATTTACATCGCCTCCTTTAATGGTCTTGTATTATAGAGTAGTATGTACAAAACTGTTCTTGTAATATTGTCACGTTTTTACATTGCCAGGTTCTCAGTAGATTCCTATATACTTTAACTCTGCTGCAAAACACTAGAGTGAATGTTATGAAATCTCATCTGGGATGTTGATGTGTAGTCTGCATGCAGTGTGGTTGTGAACCATTGTAACCTATATAGACAGTAACTGGAAACCTGGAATCTGATGTCTATGCAGTTTTGGGTATGTATATTCACCTGAAACTGGTATAATACCAGTGTTGGTTGAGTCCATCCCAATAGTAACAGATGGCCATAGGGGAATTCATATTGCAACGGGCACCAGATATCTGTGTGGTCAGCCTTACATGTCCATAAAAGCACTTATTCATTATCTGTTAAACATACACACCAACTAACGACAGGTGGTTGCCTTTTTGTCGTCTGCGTGCGCGTATGTGTAGCGATTGCGCAGTAGCGTCTGCGTGCGCGTATACGTTGCGCAGCAGCGTACGCTAGGTGTGCATGCGCAATTATAGCTACGCCCGCCCAGCACTGAGATCACCCGTCACGTGCTTTATGATCTCAAGTCTGCTTATAAGTTGTTCCAAAAACTTTGAATTTTACAGCAAATACAACTAGTTATCCTTATGTGTTCAAATACATGTCGTCAAACGAATCAAAAAACTGTATCCCTCCAAATGGCCGACATTTTGAGCTAACTGGAGAAAACTGACAGCCCGACAGTGAACGAGCAATCGACACCAAATTCAGCACTAAGAAATGGTCCAGAAAAGTGAGTACAAACTTCTCAAAGTTCGACCTCCTCTGTGCAGTTACAAACGTCCTCGTGAATACGCTGCTGAGTTGATTCGTGGCGACCTTCGTTGCTTCGCTAGGTCCACACGCTGCTTGAATACATATATCGTGTCTCTCTTCAGATTTCCTCTTTATCTCAATAGACCCCGATTCTTCATCAACTTCTTCTAGCTCTATTACAAATGCTCCGTTTACTTTTTGCACCCACCTCCCCGAGTGGCAACACTCCAGAATCAACATTAGGCGGCGATCGCTATTCCCCGTGCTACATTCGTCCCACAACCCAACCACGTCTTGGTACTTTATCAAATCGTTCCATTCCATGGTGGGCTCCGGCCTCTCTCTCAGTGCTTTTTGGTAGAGCGACTTTAGTTTCACCGCCTGTCGCTGTCCAGGTTGAATTGAAGGGAGTGTATCGGGGCTGCTACAAGCGGGAGAGTGCAGGTTTCTGTCATTGAAAGAAACGGGCGTGTCGCGTTTCTCGGGCGTCTTCCTCGATTCTGGGGCGTCAGAGGGCGCATCGGTGTGTACTTCAACCTGGGCGAATGCCGCAGACGGAGAGGCAACGCTTGAATCAGAGCAGTGACCCACACAAGTCCCGTCTCGTTTGTACGGTTGAGTCTCTCGCCTCTTTCTCGGGACAGCGGTGGTGACTGGGATGACCCACGATCCTTCCTGATCTCCGTGACCAGTGAAGTACAGGATAAAGTGCGTCTTGTTGCCCTGTCCAAAAAAATCCCGAATCTTTTCCAGCACGTCCGTCTTACCAGACGAGTAAACGCCGTGCTTGTTCCGTTCTCTATAGTCGAATACGCCGAACATTTCGACGCCCTTTGCGTGCATCAGTCGCTTCATATTATCGAGATCTCCTTCCACCCAGGCATCGGGAGGATACCACCCGCCGTACTTGGCGAACACCTTCCTTATCCCGCGTTTCTTCGATATCACATGCCCGCCCTTCTCCTCTCCGCGCACTGGACGGTGAGGCTCGCACTTCCAGCTACTTATCAGGAGTGCTGTTATCGCTTCAGCCATGACAAGTCAACTATAACTGCCGCCTGCAGCCTTCTTGCTAGCTAGCTAGCTAGCTACGTACGTATGATGCGGCGGGGGGTCGGGTCGGGTCACTAGGGGTCGAGGGCTGCGTCAAATGCCGTCATATGCACACTCAGCGCGAGAGTTAACTGCGCATGCGTCAAGATGAGCGCGCAAAAATTCAGATAAGAGGCCGAGTATTGTGTGTGTGTGTATGTGTGTGTAAGTGGTAAATAATGCACTGATTTGTACCACTTCATTGGAGCCCATTTACCCGTATACAGACCAGCTTGTTCACGGTACATTCAGTACACAATGGATCTACACTGCTGTAGTTCCTCTCACTTCGTAAACATACTGCACAGCACACTGTATACGTTTATAGTACAGCACATTACATACTTGTAGAGTAGGGTTAACTATGTACACCTGTCACTGTTGCGTCGACTTAGAAAGAAAATTATGGGCATCACGCTATTCACTGCCGCTGAGCTGCGAACACACGTAGTAATTGACAGGGCACACACTCATAAAAGATAATCAATCTTATACACACAAACCCAAAAAACCCATTGTTTTTAAACGCTCATCAAATAACAGTTTACTCATACAAACAAAAACGAAATTACATGCTTATATATCACACTAGAAGAAAACATTCATTTTGCTGCTGCTGAACTACAATGAAAATGTTGTTACCATCAGTTGGCAGGGAAGGCACCTTTAGTGTTGCTCAAATGAGAGGTTGGAACTCGGCACTGACTTTCTTTCCGAGTGGTCTTGCACCCAGCAAAACCAGAGCGGCGGAAATGGTGAACATCTTTGCCAGGGGCGTCATTATAGAGTCAATGTACCAAAAGATGTGTGTGGCGTCATTGCAGCGAAGGTTCGGGTTTAGACGAACGATGGTTTCGAAAGCGGCAAACGCGGCGTGGAGACCCTGTGCATAGATCAACACCAGAATTGCAGCAATTCCAGTCATTTTCCCCGCGACAGCTTTCTTACTTGCTATCTTGCACGTGAACAGAATGACGTTTGCCACCATTGCCAGAAAGGTGACTAGCTGGACACACCAGTATGGAAAATTCCAGAAATAGAGCTGCTCTCTGGTGTTTTCGATCCAGCACCACGGCCCTCCCTCGGGACCGTAGCTCTTTACCATTAGTATCGGGAAGATTGTACCCAGCCGTACCCAACAGCAGTACGAGAACTATAGCACCCACCACTATAGCGTGGCCGATGTAGTGGAGACGGGAGCTGAGATCCTGCGAGTTTAGTTCGTTGTCCGTCAGCGGTTTCCCGTAGCTGAGCAGGTAGTAGAACAGGTAGAGCGCCAGGAACCCGGACATCGCCATTGCGAACGATTCCGTCCACTGGATTGCGAAGCCGAACCATCTGCACACGGAGGGGTCGGGATTGAACGACACCCATAGGTGCGCTGTGTAGGCGAGGCAGGTTGCGACGTACGCGACCGCCGTCCACAGCATCGGGTTGACGACGCAGTTGAGAACGCACCGGAGCGTGCAGAATGCGTGGGGGAAGAAGTCCTGTGACTGCTCCACGTGTCGGACGCAGCAGAAGACGCGGAGGAGGACGACGTACAGGGTGGCGATGGAGACGAGAGACACCAGTCCGCCGGCGAGGCCGCGGGTTATGGCGATGTTGTCCAACTCGTTTTCCTCCAGCAAGAAACAGTCATCGTCCTCCGCCATGTCTTGTGGTCGCTGCAGTAGTTACTGACTCCGACTGTATGCACTTGACGGGCGGCGTTTTGGGCAACTGCCACTGAAAATCGATCACACGCACAGCTGTGGAGATGCGCGGCTAGCAATAGCTGACTACTTTACTGTCCGGCTCATGCGCCTGAACAGTGTCAGCGGCGCGAAATTGCAATTTTTACAGTCGGGCGCGGCGGCAGATTCGCGCTGACGCCAGCTATGCAATAAAGCCTTGTTATATTAGATAAAGCTCCTGACATAATTCTGCATGCAACAACCGAACAAACATTTCCCGATTCTAAGTGTTTGGCTAAGTATTCCGCGATCCGACAGGCGATGATCGGCAACCAGCGCAAGTCGGTATGCGCATGCGCAACATAGGCACCACACTTCAAGGCCTCCAACCGCACTCTTACGACGGACTAAATCTTCCCAATTTTCTTTCGTTACGGTAGCTTTATCTTCATTCAACTCATGCAGTGTGTGCTGGTTGTGCATATGGCTTTACCGTTAGACGTTGGATAAATGCGCAAGCGGGGAAAAGATAAAAGGTGCAACAAAAGGTGCAGAATGATACATTACAGTTGACAGTGGAGAAGAATGAATGATGAAATTTAAAAAATGATTACATCCACACACAAACATACAGACACAGGTCAAAAGAAAAAGCAACTGTCGCGTGATAATAAATCCACACTCAATGCAGTGATTTCTCTGATTTTCGAATGATAATAATAATTAAAAAAACGGTGCGTCGGACAAAATCAATAATACAGAAGATGGCACAGAAATAAAGAACGAATTTTCTCTAAATGACAACAACAAGTCGCGACACAAACAACAACAACGACGACACAGGAGTAGACACACCCACCCACAGAACAATGATGATATATAACTGGGGGGGCTAGAACAAGCCGTTCACTTTCTTGATATCTGTCTGTTTCCAGACCGGGAATCTCTGGAACTGTTCGCGAGTTATTCCGAATACCGCCTGCAGCGGATGAAAGGAGGGGAGAGATGTGAAGATGAGTATATTATAGTTGATTTCGGAGCAAAATGGGGGAGGTATAGTTGCAGATATAATATAGAAAGGGTATATAATATTATTGGACAAAAAGGCAAAACTTCTAAATAGCTCAAATTTAAAGCACAACAGACTTTATCATTGAGAAACAAGGGCCTGGCTAGAGGAAAAAGAGGCAAAATAGGAATTTTGCTTTTACGAGCTTTGAGAGGCGAAAAGGGAAGATGAAAAGTTGACAAATCTTGGTACACAATTATTTTCTCGTATATTATACCTTGAACTCCTCGTCTGAGATGTAGGTCTCTAAACGAGCAGGGTCCACCCCTTCGGGGAGAGGTCGTGCCTGGAGCTCCTTCAGACTGAACTGTGTTCTAAATACAGACACAGTAGATGCGTAATGTATGAACTATAATAGTGGACATTTTAACTAAAACTAGTATATATACTAAAAAACTAGGCGCACTAAGTTGTGGAAATCAGATCTATGTAAAGGTAGACACAGCGACAAAGCATGGTATAAGTTCCGATTTAGACCCACAAAATTGTAAGGAATTGTATTGTTTTACTGTTTGGGAGAACTCCACTATATTTTCGATTTACATATTACATTATCTTCTATACTATAATGCACCATGCAAAATCCTCTCAACGTGACAATCTCAGTGAGTGTAGCTATACCTGCTGTATTTGAGTAGCTCTTGTTCCACGTCGATTCTCTGTGGAATCGGTTTGCGACCTTTGCACTGGAGCTCCTGTACCTTGGCGTTGGGTTTCCAGAACGGGAAGAGGTGAACGAAATGGTCGGGTTCCGTTCCGGCATGGATCATGTACGTCTTGGGCTGGTGCTTTCTGGTTTCTGTGGATGCTAGAAGAGGGAGGGGAGGGAGGGAGATTTGGTTTAACCTTGCAGGAGAGTATATAGGGAATGTGTCAGTATAATTATTACGTAAGAGCTAAATTTAGAAATGTTACTAAAGATAGAACTAAAGGATGGGGCCCAGTATATTAACATGTGAGTACGTATATACGATTATTGTTGTAGATGAGACTACGGAGTGATGCAGAAGTCCCTTTAGTGATACAATCTACATTAGACTCCCGAGCTGCAAATACTTCTCCAAAAGTTGGTCTACCACAGTTTTAACCATTTGGACCCCATGGGTATCTGCTTAAATAAGCAGAAAATGAGTATATATAAAGTATTAGCGCCTAGTATTATAACCCCCACATAGATTCTTATGGACTTATGCAGGCTGCCGCCGCATTTATGTCCATGGCTGGTTAAGTGTTAACACATGTTTCCCAACACAATGTGCAGAGGAGGGGAGGGGGGGAAGGGAGAGAGAGGAAGGGAGGGGAGAAGGAGGAAGGGAAGGAGAAAGAGCAGGATCTCTAGTTTTATACGGAAGAGTTCGGCGCTGACCTTTGGCATAGAGTTGTGCGGTCTCTAGAGCTAGTTTCTTGTCTCTCAGCCACCTGGCGTGTGCGCTGCCAGTGGTGATGTTGGTCTCTCTCATGATGCTCCAGTCTCTTCTCTCCTGGGGCCACCAGCCAAGCCAGACGTACACCGTTTTGTACGCATCCAGGAGGAACATGGCTGTGGAGGGAGAGAGAGAGAGAGAGAGAGAGAGAGATAATAATAACTCGGGCAAAAAACACAACAATTTTCACAAGACTATAATTTTGCAGATTAAAATTGGTATGCATAAAACAACATAAAAATATGTAAATATGTAGTTTGGTTTAAGTGTATAACTGCAAAACCAAGAAAAGTTTTTTTTATTCGTTTTTTTAATACCACCTCAAAAATTTTTCCTGATAGTGATAAAAGCTGTGTGTTCTACAGACTATCTATGTACTATCTATAGTATACTGTATATCTAACTATATATTTATACCAGGTTGAGAGGTGGTGTAAATTTCGGTCTGAAGAAAGGGTGTGGCCTCGACCTCGGAGTCCCTGGCAGGGTACACGACCTCGCTGGCCACGAACTCCCCGGTGGTACTCGAGAGTTCAAACAGCCTCGGAGTAAAGTCCATCAGTCTGGTGTCTGGAGGAGAGAGAGAGAAGGTGGTATAGGAAGTGGGGGAGGTAAGGCAGGGAAGAACCCACATGACCTTTCATATACAATTGCAACACGTAGCCACTAAAACCAGCCACCGACACATAAATGTGTCCAGAGCCTCCACAAGTCCATAAGAATTTATACACGGGTTATAATACTAGGCACTAATACTCCATACATACATGAATTTCTGCTTATTTAAGCAGATCCCCATGGCGTCCATTGGGTTAAAGCTGCTGTGCATACCAATTTTAATCTGCAAAATTATAGTCTTTGTGAAAATTGTTGTGTTTTTGGCCGAGTTATTAGGCACTAGTGCTGGCAGAATGTGCGGGCTACGTTGCTTTGGATCCCTTATTATAGTCTAAAATTACAGTAGGTAGAGCTACAGCTCATCCCCTCTCTCTTATATATATAAAAACCACTACACGAAAATCGTTTACCGTTGAGGAGGGAATCGTAGCATGTCTTATCTCCAATTAGAGCACACATGTCCTTTGGCTCATGACCCTCTTCCACCATCACCAGGTCCGCCTTTAACCTGCCCGTGGCAAAATTTTTGTGACAACAGTAAACATTTTACTCAAAATCCCAATTTTCTTCATCAAGGCAGAGATCTATTGAAAACGGTGGCTTGAAGAGATCCCTGAAAGTGAGGACACCTCGCTATAATAAGCATGCAGTTTCTTGTATATATGCTCTGAAATCAATTCGGACAGTTTTTGTAGACGGTTCCATCAAAGGTATATTCAACTATGCAGTTATGGATAAGGTGAGGATTACTCGCTCGCTAATAATATAATCTACATAGCTTGCTAAAAATATAATCTACATATATACCTCGCTCGCTAATAATATAATCTACATTTAATAAAGATAACATCCCCTATTCTACCGCTTGCCAATAACACCGCTACAACGAGAGAGAGAAAGAGAATTTTTCTCTAATATCGGCTGGCTCACCTCCTCTTCAGTAATCTGGCCGCAGTGTGAGACACCTTCCTGAGAGTGGCGGTGATCCTGCAGCCCTTCCATAGGTAGATCTTGTTCCCCGGGCTGTCGTAGACCACGTAGCAGCCGCGAGATCTGAAGAATTTGGCCAACGGCCAGTGCTAATACAGGGGGGGGGGAATACATCATCCGAGTTAAAAAATGGGGAATAAGGAAAAGAGACAAGCAGGGACGATTGGTGTATGGGATTTAGTAGTACTTTAAAATACACAAAAGCACTATATTATAGTGTATATAGTACTTACAAGTCATGATGTACGTATTATTGTCTACCAAGAGTGAAAGTATGGGATTAAATACATAAGAGCACTAGTACTTACAAGTCATGATGTATAAGAGTGCAAGTATGGGATTCAGTGGTACATTACAATTATTGCTATGCATATAGCTATAAGTCCGACAAAATTACATACGTAAGAGTGCCACTAGTGTAGTACTGACATTAGTCATGTATTATTGTGTACCGAGAGTGCTGTTAGTATGCAGTTTCTCCCTTCACTCCGTCTACCACACTCTCACTGACTCAATTACATATATACCTCGCAGTTAATTACGATGACGTAATGATTACCTCGGGGTCAATCTCGACGAGGCAAGCCTCAGTCCTCATCTGGCCTCTCACTAAGAACAGTCTGACTGGTCGAGCCGGACTCTTGAATGACATCGTCTCAGATCTACATACGGTACAGAAAACACACAAATGTTCATAGTGCATAATATACATCATTAAAGGGACTGGGGCAGTATTGTTAAAGGGCTAAATTTAGAAATGTTACTAAAGATAGAACAAAGGGACACAGAAAGAATGCAATTGAGTTCCGTTTTTAGTAACATTTCTAAATTTAGCCCCTAACATGCTGCTCATTCCCTTTAATACACAACCCATTATATCAAGCTGCATGTGAAAAACTTTAAAGAGAGCAGAGCTCCACTGTTCGTATCGCATGTGCCGGAAGAAGGCGATGAGATTGGTCGAGTAGAGGTGCGACCGTGCAAACGTAAAAATACTGAAAATGGAAAATTTTACCTGCCACAGAGAATGACCGTTCCCCCGGAGAAGAGGTTGAGGAAGGCCGGAGGTTCCTTGTTCTGCACCACTCTGACTTGCGGTCCTCTCTCCTTGTCCAGCTCAACGGTGAGGAGAGCCGACGCCCCCTTCTCGTTTACGTACACTCATCCCCTGGGAGGGAGAGAGGGAGAGAGGGAGGGAGAGAGGAAGGGAGAGAGGAAGAGAGGGAGGTGATGGAGTAGCTGTACTCTTTCACTGGATGCGAATTTCTTTCCTCGTCCCTTTCTCTTCCTCTCTGCTCTCCTCTCTCTACGTTTCTTTCCGCTTCCCTTTCTGCTTTCTCTCTTCCCTTTCTTTCTTCTCTTTCGCTCTCCTTTTTTTTGTTTTGGGTTGCGTTTTCTTTTACATGCCCATGATGTGATGTTCAGCGAGTTTCCACTAAAGATAAGAATGTGAGTGAGCAGCTGTAGGCATTACGGTAGTTGACGGCACCATAGGTAGACTCGCTCAAATGACCAACAAACTATCTCCGTAATAATTTCCAGCCGTATTGACAAAGACTCAACTACTTGCCACTCTTTCTCACTGTATATACACATGGTGGTTAATGCGCATGCACCTATAGTGTATGTGACTATACACCACCCTCTATTAAACACAGGGTTAATAGAGGTAATTGTATTAAACATAGTGCGTAGTACAAAATCAGTCGTTCGAATCGGCCATCTCACCCTGCCAGAAGAAGTAGGCGACCTTGTCTCTGCCGCCGCTCTCGAGCCTTCGCTTACTCTCGTCGTCGTCTCCCTCCTCCTTCTCGTCCTCGGACTCCGTGTCGGAGCTGTCGTTGCCACGGGCACTCTTGTTGGTCTGCGCGTCCTTCACCTCCCGATCCTTCGCTGCCTGGAGTCAGAGAGGTCACGTATTGGAAAGACAACGAGATAGAGAGAAAATGTCTTGCATTATTCCACCAGCTAACATCGGGTATTGTAGGAAAAGAGAGCTCAGTATAATGTATGTACCAAAACACTAGACATCTTTTTTTTAGTTTTGCACACATTAAAAATACTAAAACCCTTGTATGAAAGGATCAGCAGTGAGTTTAAAATATTTTTTATAAAAATTTGATTTTATAATACAATGCACACAGGACGGACAAAACCAGGAAAGGTTGGCAGGAGTGAGCAGATCAAAGAGACAGAGAGAAGAAGTGGAGAAAGAAGAAAGCTCGCTGAGCCTCACCTGCTGCATCTTCCTTTCCCTCGCAAACATGCCACTCCCAGGGGAAAGTCCCTCCAGCTCCTTGACGACGGTGATCCGGTACGACCACCGCACCACGTAGGCCTCCTGGGAGTAAAACAGGCCTTGCTCCGTCTCCGCGACGACCACATTGTCGTTGTCCTTTATCACCCATTTGGTGGAGGAGTTGGGGTGGACCCTGTTGCAGGCAAACGTCGACCTGACAGACGGAGAGAGATTATATTGAAACCGAAATTCAACTCCTAGAGCTTTCCACGGCCATTTGAAATGCATGCAAAATAAACTTAATCTTTCGTGGACATACGAAATTTGCAATAATATTGGGAAAATGCCGGGGAATCAGAGGTAAATGCAATATCTCTCTCCCTTCTTTTCTCTTCGTATTATATCCATCTTTCTTTCTCCTATATACACCCTTTTCCCCTCTTTCTCTCTCTCTCCTTCCCCACTAACTCCTCTCTTCTCCTCTCTTCCACTCTCTTCCACTCTCTCCTCTCCGCTCTCTCCTCTCTCCTTCCCCCTCACAACCTTGCAAACTTTATAGTTGCCCTTCCTCTGGACTGTCACCGCCAGCGATGACTTCGAACGGACAGCAATCTCTCAGTGGTCGTTAGACTCTCTACCGACGCTTGGCATCTCGGGCAGCATCTTCTCAACTCGGCTGGGGTTGTGCTCTATCCCCTAGGGGCCCTGGTCGGCATCTGGAGGGTGGTGTGAGAGGTGTGGGGCAGATGGTAACGAGGAATATCATGTAACCTCCGAGATAGGGACGACCTCTCTACAAAGGACACTTGTTTCACATGCCAATACTTTAGTGTATTATTTGACCTCAGAGATAGGGACGACCTCTCTACAAAGGACACTGTTTCACATGCCAATACTTTAGTGTATTATTTGACCTCAGAGATAGGGACGACCTCTCTACAAAGGACACTTGTTTCAACCCCATGCTAATACTTTAGTGTATTATTTGACCTCCGAGATAGGGACGACCTCTCTACAAAGGACACTTGTTTCAACCCCATGCTAATACTTTAGTGTATTATTTGACCTCCGAGATAGGGACGACCTCTCTACAAAGGACACTTGTTTCAACCCCATGCTAATACTTTAGTGTATTATTTGACCTCCGAGATAGGGACGACCTCTCTACAAAGGACACTTGTTTCAACCCCATGCAATACTTTAGTGTATTATTTGACCTCCGAGATAGGGACGACCTCTCTACAAAGGACACTTGTTTCAACCCCATGCTAATACTTTAGTGTATTATTTGACCTCCGAGATAGGGACGACCTCTCTACAAAGGACACTTGTTTCAACCCCATGCTAATACTTTAGTGTATTATTTGACCTCCGAGATAGGGACGACCTCTCTACAAAGGACACTTGTTTCAACCCCATGCTAATACTTTAGTGTATTATTTGACCTCCGAGATAGGGACGACCTCTCTACAAAGGACACTTGTTTCAACCCCATGCTAATACTTTAGTGTATTATTTGACCTCCGAGATAGGGACGACCTCTCTACAAAGGACACTTGTTTCAACCCCATGCTAATACTTTAGTGTATTATTTGACCTCCGAGATAGGGACGACCTCTCTACAAAGGACACTTGTTTCAACCCCATGCTAATACTTTAGTGTATTATTTGACCTCCGAGATAGGGCCACCTCCTCTACAAAGGACACTTGTTTCAATCAAATCAACCCCATGCTAAGAGTTTAGTGCATATTTGACCTCCATTGACCTCCGAGATAGACGACTCTCTACAAGGCCACGTGTTTTCACGCCAAGACTTAGTGTATATTTGACTCTGAGCTAGGACAACCTCTCTACCGGGACACTTGTGTATTGTTTTATTTGACCTCTCCGAGATAGGGACTAGACCTCTCTACATGGACAAAATCGTTGGCCCATAGTTCTACATAGCGCGTTGGGAGGTCCACTGTATGTGTAAGCGAGGATGTGAAAATACTTAGAGACAGCGAAATTGAGGCGAGATCTTCCCACATACCACGGGAGTCGTTGCGTGTCCTTTCATCTTGATGACTTCTTTCTTGCTTTTGCTTCTTTCCGGACCAG
>CASHTH010002032.1:0-54788 GCA_030341885.1 Geodia barretti
CACTATAGGAGAGGCCATGTCCAGGAGACCACAGTAGGTGGTGTAGTGACCGGAAAAGTGGAACTCGAAAAGGTCTTTGTTATTGTGACCAGATTTCCAGACAAGGAGGGAAGCCCGGAAGGGGAGGAGGGGAGGCGAGAGCAAAGCCAGGGGTAGCGAAAGCAGAAGCGAGGAGGAGGAGAGCCAAGGCAGGGGCGCCAGGGTCGGCGGCGAAAGAGGCGCATGATATGCCCTATGAGAGGGGCGTATGCCCCAGGGTAGTAAAGGGACATGAGAGGCCGAAAAAGGAAGCAGAAAGAGGAAGAAGAGAGGGGGAGGGGCGAAGGCGGGAAGGATGAAAGTAGAATTTGTGCCAGAGGGGGACCGAGCCAAAGGCGCAGGAAAAGGGGGAGGGGGGGGTCTGAGGGCAGCCGAAGGATAGAGGAAAGCCGTGGGAGCCCAAGAGAATAGAGATGGGGGGTAATAATAGAAGCTGAAAGAAGGAGAGTGAGGGTTCCCGCAAAGATAGGGCGGGGGAAGAAGAAGAAAATGCGGGCTGGGAAAGGCGCCCAAGCAGTGGTAGATATCGTAAAGGGAAAGCAAGAGTTAATATAAGGAATCGCCGGATGAGGGGAGAAGAGCGAAGAAGGCAGCGGAGAGAGCTGGAAGGCGGGAATGAGTAGTCAGGGCCTGTATCTAGAGAGTGTGGTACAATATGTAAATCAATTTTGGTGGCAATTGTAGATTAGTCCCCCAGAGGAGAAGCCCTGGTACTTCTTCATACAGTTTATGAGGGGATTTGTGGACGCGCATATAGAATCTCCTGGGACTCGTCCGCTGCGGTGTCGCCGTCTGCTTTATCCATCCTCCGCTCCTTATAGAACAGCCTTTTCTCCGCTTCATCCGATCTAACTCAGGCTTTTCCTCGCTCTAGGATCTAGAGAGCGGAAGGCATGAGAGGAAGGGAGACAGAGGCAATCCTTGAAAAATCCTAGGAAGATGAAGAGAGCCGAGCCGGGTCCCAGATGGTGCTAGCTGGAAAGCGCCTAGGAGGGGGAAAGGAGGAGCAGAGGAGGGATCGGGAAGCAAGGAGCGATAAGAGGAAAAATAAAAGGCGCGGATAATAGGGGAGGTGGATCGGTAGGTTAGACACCGTTCGTATAGAGTGATTAAACCTGCAGAGTCAAGAGAATAGCTCGTTTTAGAGGATGTGCCCATGATCATGGGGTCGGGCGAAGCGGATGGTGAGTAAAGGAGATAAGAAAAGAGGAGTGAGGAAGGGAGGAAAATCGGAGTAGCTAAAAGGATTGGTAGAGAAGATGAGTAGAAAGATCCGATCAATAAAGAAGCATCAAGATCTGCATTGGCTTAGATTTTGTAAGCATATAGAAGGTGAAGAATGGAGGTAAGAGAATAGATAATGCTAAGGAAATATTAGATTAAGTTGAAAAGAAGCAGAAGGATATTCCGGGCTCCCTTTCTTTCTTTACCTTCTCTCTTCTCCCATGTTTTCTCCCCTCTCTGGGTCTGCTTCTCCTTTTCCTTCTCCGCTCCTTTCGCCTCTCCTCTCTCCTCCCTCCCTTTGCCTGCTCGTCTCCACTATCCCTTCTTCTTCCTCTGTTTTCTCCTTTCTTTTCTCCCGCTTTTCGTCTGCTTCTCATTCTTTTTTGTTCTTTCTTTTCCTCCTGTGCTCTCATTGCCTTCCTTCTCTCTGAGCCCTTTTCACACCCCACCCTCCTCTGCTTCCTTCTGTTCCCGTTTTTTCCTCCTTTACCCGTCTCGCTGTTCTCGCCGTCTCGTCCGCTCCGTCCCGCCGTCCCAATGTGCACAAGAGGGATGAAAAGCCTGAGGCCAAGACGATGAGGCAGGCGGTCCCAGAGAGGCGTGGAAATGGTTTTATGGACCGAGAGGGGCGCCAGGGGTATAATGAGGGGTCCTGCTTCTCCCTCTCCCTCTTTCTCTCCTTTACCTCTCTTTCTCTTTCTCGCTCTTCCCTGCTGTTCCCCTTGCCTCGTCTTACTCCCCTTGTTCCTCTGCTCGCCTCCCTGTTCCCTTTTCACCCCTTTCTCTTTCTCTCTCCCTGCTGGCTGTTTCTCTTCTCTCACCCTCCTTTGCCCTTTCTCTCGGCTTCCTTCCTCGTCTCTTCCGTATTTGTGCTCCTCCTTTCCTCCTTCTCTCTCTCTTCTGTTTTTTCTCACCGCAAAAATGCTGCAAAAAGGGCCTGGAGCCATCGAGATGGGTGGGCGAAGGGAGTCGCGGCACGAAGATAAAGGGAGCTGTGAAGCTTTGGGAGTCAAAGCATGGGATGTGAAAGGAGGTGAGAGAAGAAAAGAGCGGAGGCTGCTAGGCGGGCCCAGAGGAGGAGAGGGAGGGGTGGGGGAAGTAGGCAAAGGAGGAGAGTAAAAGGCAGAATGGGAGCAAGGAAGCAGCCGCCCCCGGAGGAATTAAAGAGAGCCCCGTAGGTAGAAGGAAAGCAGCCCATGAGAAGAAGAGGAGTATCTTAGAGCTAGGAACAAAGGAGGGCGAAGAATGGCCAGGAGGCACTAGGAAAAGGCGAGAGCAATGGATCCGCGGTAGAGGCTAGGGAAGGGTGCAAGGTAGTGAAAGGGTCCTGAGCTTGGTGAGTAGGAGGAGAGGGGCCGAGAAGTGCCGTAGGCAAGGGATGAGGCAAGGCTTCCTCTCCTCTCCCTCTCGCTCTTTTCAGCTTTTTCTTCCTTTTCGTTCTTTCTTGCCCTCCCCCCTTCCTCCTCTCTGGTCTCCTCTTTCTTCCTCTCTCCTCCCTTTTTTGCTCGCTCCTCTTTTCCTTTTTCTCTCCCCTTCTGTCCCCCTCCTCCTTTCTCCCCCTTTCCCTTCTTTTGTCTCCCCTCCTTCCTCCTCTCCTCCTCTCCTCCTTCCGCTGATCCCGATGCACTCACATTTCTTTCGCACGTAGTAGCTCCGTAATGCCTTTATATTCCCTATCTCTTTCTCGCTGGGTCTCTCTCTTCCTCGCTGCCCCTTCCCCCTCTCGCTACAGCTATCCTTTCTTCCTCGCGGGCCTCCCTGGCCTGACTCAGGGATGTTAGAGGCCCCAATTGGGGATAGCGGAGGGCTTCAGGCTCCTCTAGGGGCGGAGGGCCATAATGTAAGGGGAGCGGCGCATGAGGGTGAGGGAGGTAGGAGCTCCCGGTAGAGAGGAAAAAGCATGGAGAAGGGAAGAGCCGCAGAAGGGGGGGGAGTCCAAGATTTATGTAACGAGAAAGCCCTGGGCGGAGAAGGGCCCCCGAGGAGAGAAGAGTAGGGGGGGAAAAAAAAGGGGGCTGGGAGTAGAGATTAGAAGCTTAAAGACAGAATCGGAGCAGCAGAGAGGAGCAAAAAAGAAGCGTGGGCGGCCTTAGCGAAGCGAGGGTGAGAAAGGGCGTGGGAAGGAAAGCAGAGAGCCAGAAACTAGAAGGATGATATATATAAATGCAGGAGAGTTCTAGAGGAAAAGATTGAGATAAGAGCACTCCCATCGTCTCGGATCGTCAGCTCGATTGAATCCCTAGAGGTATAGTATTCCCATTTCAATCTAGAGAAGAATGAGAGATATAAGAGCAGAGGAGCATATATGCTTTAGTCTGATATTCATATATATCCAATGCATGTTTAAAGAAGGTAAAGAGAAAAGGAGTAGTGCATATGGAAAATCAATGACAAATCCTTTGCCTATACTGTTTGTTCCTTCGCAAATGGAAAAAGCCCTGGCTCATAAAGGTGATCAGGAGGGCGGGCGTAAAGAAGCCAATAATTGCGAATTGATTTCATGTTATATCTATCGATTATTCAATTAATTCGGGCATTGTTATGTATTGCTCAGAATTGTTAATGATACATAAAGGATGTGAGAATAGGGACCAGGGGAGCAAATAGGGAGGTAGAAGGGCCTAGGGGAGGGGTTCCGGAGAGTAGGAGTGGATAGGTATCGTGAATCCGGGCCAGCTATGGTAAAATGCTCAGCAGGGTCAGCGGGAAGAAGAAGTCCGAAGTCGCCTCCGCAAATCGGGAGGAGCTCTTGGAGGTTAGGCGCAAGCCAGGGACGGCGGCCAATCTAAGGAGGGGAAAAGGCAAGGAGGCGAGAGGGAGTAGAGGTGAATAAGGTTAGAGGGAATCGAGCGAGCGAAGGGGGAGGTAGGAGGAAGAGAAAGGGCAAAAGATATGGGCCCAATATAAAGAAGGGAGGTGAATAGTAGCTGCAGGCTGAGGAAAAGTAGAGAAAGAAAAGAAGGGGAGAGGAGCAATAGAATGGCGAAGGAAGAGTATACGATCTATGCCCAAATGAAGGAGTGATGATATGCTCCCCTGATGTCCTTTCTTTTCTCCTCTTTCTCCTTCTTTCTTTGTGCTCTTTTCGTCCCGAGTAACTCTTCACGGACTCCCATTCCCGTGAGGTGTAGTCCGTGCTTACTCCGAATATTGGCGGGATGATCATGCTCTTATGAAAGCGCGGGAATACGGATCGTCCGTATGGCACTTCGGGCAGGGGAAAGAGATATCCCGAGAGGGGGAGGATGCGGCTAGATCGGAGAGGGGGAGGTAAAAGCGGAAGGGCCATGGGGAAGGAGGAATCGCCAGGGGGCTGAGGGGGGTCAGGAGAGGGGATGAGGGAGGGGGAGAAAGGAAGGGATGGCCGGAGAGGGAGATAAAGCCCATGCTGAGCGGGAGGCAACCGGAGGGATATATCAAGACGAAGGCAGCATGGAGAGAGGCCAGGCAAGGGCCAGAGCAGAGGCAGCGAAAGTAGCCAAGTGAATGCCGGAGAGAGGAGGGGGGGCAGGAGAAGGAGTCAGTAGGAAGGGCCTAGGATTCGAGCTGCAAGGGATGGGGAGAGGGAGCCCGAAGTGATAGCCCCAAATGGGTCGAGCAGGGATGGAGAAGTGGAGGGCCAAGGGAGCAGCAAGAGACAGCAGAGCAGAGAGAAGGATGAGAGTCTAGAAGAGGAAAACTGATGAGCCAGAAGGAAGGGAGGAGCAGGAGGGGGAGCCGTGAAGAGAGAACAAAGTGAGTGCAGAGAGCGGGGGCAGCCAAAGAATGGCAATTTGGGAGAGGAGGAAATGGAGTAAAGAGTAAGCGAGAGCCAAGGATCCGGGGGGAAGTAAAAGCGAGGGAGCCGGGAGTTGAGCCAGAAGGGGCAAGCAGATCAGGGGGGGGAGGAGTAGGAGGGAGAGGGTAGAAGAGCAGGCCCAGGAGGTGAGTAAGTCCGGAAAAAGAGAAGAGAGCACAGGAGCGGTCTCAATGAGAATAAGGATGGGGAGCGAAGGAAGCCGCAGAGGAGGGGCAAAAGGGGGCCGGGGAACTTCGAAGAGAAGTAAGAGGGAAGAGGAGCAGCGGAGCAGGTGGCAAAGGGAGTGAGGGTGAGAAAAAAGAGCCGCGCCCCTGACACAGAAGAGCTGAAGCAAAGTGGAGGGGAAGGGTGGGGGCCTAGGAAAGGAGGGAGGGAGCAGCAGCCCGCAGCAGCTGATGGTAAGAGCAGCGAAGCTAGAGTTGAGAAAGGAGAGAGTCAAGAGAGAGGGAATGATGCGCAGGCCTGATGCGAGGCAGGAGGAGTAGGCCTGCGCGGCCCAGTGAATGGATGCGTCCAGGTGGAAGTAGCGGTGCAGAGAAAACCATTAGCAAAGCCCAAAGGGGAAGTAGAGGAGCGGGGCCGAGGGGAGTGGCAAGGAGGGGAGAAGAGTGAGCGAAGCCGGGGCCCCAGGACTCCCTAGAGAGGAGCCCAATCTATAGAGGGAGAGAGTAAGTCTAATTTACAGGTGTTGTATGCAGGGATGAGGAGTTATTATTGCAATCTGAAAAAAAAACAACAAAAAAAAACCAAAAAAAATAGCCAGTGCGGCAAAGGTATGGAGCTCGAAAAAAGGGCCCCCGAGGGGGCCCATGGGGGGAGAGGAAGCATGGGTTACAGAAGGCTGTAGAGTAGAGAGCGAAGGGAAATGAGCAAGAGGGAAATCAGGAGGGGGCCGCGGTTAGCAGGGGCGAGGTGAGATTGAGCTAAAGCAGGGATACTGGATGCAAGAGGCCTGTAATGTGCAGAAGAGGCCAGGGGGGGGGGGATTGTAGGTATGGTCAAGGGAGCAATGTGCATGCCAAGATGCCCGAGAGATAAGATATAGTAGAATTGGCAGGTCAGAGTCCATGCAAAATGGAGGTAGTCTGGGGAAAAAGTTCGTCAGGAGGAGAAGGAGAGGGAAAGATAGCAAGATATATAGTGGCGGTGTTCCTAAGTGGGTGCAGATTATAGTCATAAATTGATTATTTGATTAGCAATTAGCTTATAGTTTAATTTCCGTCGAGTAATAGGGTATGAGCTTCCGCAGGGGCCTAATTGGAAGAGCCATGTAGTGTAGGGGGAATAATAGCAGGCAAGGAAGTGGAGGTAATGAGGGCAAGGAAGGTCAAAAGGTCAGCCTTATCGTGAGACAAAAAGAGGGCTAAGGGAAGGTCCCTTGAGGTGGGCCAAGGAGAGGGGAGCAAGCCCCAGGAGGCGAGAGCGAGCTAGAGAGCAAAGGCCCCGCATTAATGAATAGATCAAGTAAAAGGCCATCGGAGAGCAAGGGATACCCGGCGTATTGTTAAAAAAGGCGGCTGGAGGACAGTTTGGGGGGAGGGCAAGAGAGAAGGCAGGAGGGCGTTATGAGTATATAGGTGATCACGTGAGGGGAGGGAATACGAGAAGAGGAGAGGAGAGGCATGGGGCCTGGGAGTAGCAGCTAGAGAGGGCTGATCGTAAGCTTAGTAAGCTAGGGCAGGAGCTCCATTGCATGAGGTAGAATGCCCAGCTAAAAGGCAGTGCAGCAGGGGGAGGGGAGGAGGAGGTGGTCCCAAATGGAGAAAGGTTGGGTCGGGATGTGATGGGTATTTGCAGGCATGATAGGCAGCCCCCAGTGATTATGGGAGGAAGGGGGGATGGTAAGCAGCTTTAGTGCGTCAGAAGTCAAATAGAGGGGAGGAGGTGCAGAGTGCAAAAAGCCGGGAGAGGGTAAGAGGGACGTAAGGGATCAAGCTGTCATGATGCGGCGAAGGGGGTCGATCGTAGGGCGGGAGGGTCTAAGAGAGAAGGAGCGAGAGGAAAGCGGAGAAAGGCAGAGGGCTGAATCCGATATATTTTCTAAACCATGATCGAAGAGCAAGAGCCAAGGAGACAGGAACATGGCCAAAAGGAGTCAGGATAAAGCCAGGAGATAGTCGGAGTGAAGAGGGAAGGTAAAATAGGAGGAAGCCCCGGGCAGGGAGTAGAGCCAAGTATAGGCAGGCAGAGAGAGTATTATGAGCCTAGTACCTAGCCCCAGACGCTAGGTAGCAAAGGAGCAAGAGAGAGGGAGGCTCGAGAAGGAAGGAGTAGCAGGGGGGGGGGCAGGAGGGGCATAGAAAGAGCGATGGGGCTGGGAAAGAAAAGGGATTATAAGGAGGGGGGAGAAAGAGCGAGAGCGAGAGGTAGGAAATCCAGAGGACACAGAGGGTCGAGTCAAGGCAGAGAGGAAGGGAATGCCAGTGAGGGCATGCGAGAAGAAAAGGAGCCAGGCCTCGGAGAGCGCTGAGGAGGATTGGCAGGAGCCCCCAAGGAAGCACCAAGGGCATGGGGGAGCGGAAGGAGGAGGAGAGAGGCGAGGGCGAGAAAGAGAGGAGGGAGGTAGGCAGCGGGAGGGGCAAGGCGATGCCCTCATGGGGTGGGTAAAGAGATTTAAAAGGTAGGAGGGCTGTACAGGGCAAGAGGGCAGGATGCATGGGAGTTGAGAGAAGAAGGCGCATTATCATGATTAGCAAATGAAATTTCGTGGGAGGTAGTGTAGTTCGCTAGTGGGCCTCAGAGTGATCGCTATGTCTAGCCGTTTCAGTTGCCTCTAACCCCGCTACTCGGCGAGATGATCAAGCGGAGCGGAAAGAGCTGGGAAAATCAGCCTGAAAGCAACAAGCAGCGTGTGAGAGAAGCAGATAGGCGGTCGTAAGTCGGAGCTTCAAAGGCCGGAGGTAGGAGCCCTCCGCCGAGAGGGGGAGCCAGAGATAGGTGGGGGAGATCAGATGCCAGGTGCGAGAGGAGGGTTCAGGATCAGAAATGGAGGTGATAGGGGGAAAGGGAAGTGCACCAGAGGGTAGAGACAGTAGGTCAGGAGGAAAGAGGGATAAGCCCCAGAAGGGGGGGCAACGGAGAGAACAGAGGGGGGGCAGAAGGAGCCCTGGAGGGGGCCGAGGGGTGGAGGGGACCGGAGAAGGGGGCGGCCGAGGCGGCCGAAATAGAAGAGGAGGATCGCGGAGGAAGGAGGGTAGGGGCGAGGAGAGGCAAGCGAGAGGAAGCTTAGGAGAGGGTCCCCGAGGGCGAGGGGCAGGGAGAGGAAGTCGGAGCAACGGAAGAGGAAGGCCCTAAAGCAGCGGCGGGGCCGCAAAGGGGCCTGCGAGGGGGGCAGAGCTGAATAGGGGGAGAAGGGCCTAGCAAATAGGAGTGTAAAGCCAAGAGAGTGCGGAGGGTGAGATGAAAAGAAATCAGGAGAGTCGGCCTAGTAAATAGTATGAGCAAAATGATTTAAAGGTATGCCAGGTGGTGGATTGAGGAAATATATGGAAGAGCAAATTATGAAGGCAGAGAAACAAGCGGAGAAGAAGCCGAAAGGATGTGGATGATGGGATCGGAGAAATCTGCTAGGTCATTATAACAGTTTCTAATTTTCGGTTCGCTCTGTGGTTTAGTAGGCTCTGCTTCTTTTTTTGCTCGACGTTGATTTTTCAGTCTTGGTCATCCTGCTGTCATCCGTGTTACTTTCTATCCACTGCTTTTCTCTCTTCTTTTTCCTTCCTCCGTCCATGATGGAAGAGGGGGTGGCAGGCGGCCAGGGCCAGAGTCTCACAGAGGGAGGCAAGGGCCCGCATAAGAATCTATTCGAGAAAGAGGCGGATAAAGAGTAGCGGACCAGGCGGTGGAATCGGACAGCGAGGCGGGGAGAAGGGAGAGAAGATGGAGGTAAAAGTCCCTCCCGACGGTGTAGGTGTGGCCCAGAGCGGGATTGAGAGAGCCTGAAGGCGGAGGGGCGTATGAGCAAGAGCGGAGCCGGGGCCAGGAAGATGAGATCTAGGAGGGGAGAGATGAGGAGGTGAGAGAGGGGGAGTAATAGCATCCGAATGTAAAGTGGGTGTTTCATGAGTTAGGACTCTTGGTAATAATTAAATAGACCAAGAGATATATATCAATTGTAGCCGGCAAAAGCAGCGGCGAAAGAGGTGGCGCCCAGGAATGGGGAAGAGTATGAGGGAGGAGCAAGGGAGCCTCAGAATATCCCTTCCAGGTAAGGCCCCGGGGTAGGAAGCGCCAAAGGGGGCGATGATAGCCAAGCAGTTGGATGGAGGGAGGCCCAGAGGTGAGTATAAGAGCCCCGGGGCCCGGTACAGAAGAAAAAGGGGAAGAGGAGGTAGAGTTTAAGCAGTGAAGGTGGGAGGGGTGAGGCCAAGGCAGGGATAAGTATAAGCTAAAAGGTTCGCAAAAGAGCCGTAAAAGCGCCCCCAGAAAAGCAGCCAGATTCAGTCGAGGATTAGGCCGGGGGAGGCCGGTGCGCATGAATGGCTCGGAGCCGGAGGCCGAAGAGGTCCATGGAAGCGAGAGGGGCGAAGGAGTTCAATGAATCGAGCGAGCGGAGGGCAGGAAAGGGGAAGTGGGCAGCCTTACAGCGTCAGAGCCCGAATGGGAGAGGGGGGGGGCCTGGAATAGAAGCAGATGGATGAGCCCCGAATGGGGAGGGGGCCACTAGGGGGCAGTAGTCAAGGGCATGGGGAAGAGAGGCAAAGAGAAGGGGCGGTGGGAGTTGTGAGAAAGAAGGAATAATATGTTAGCATTAGCATTAGTGGAGGGCGTCCATCGAAAGAGATTGAAAGGAGCGGACAGAGAGAGGGCTGGGAGTCTACGGATCAGGGATGTGGGCAGGTATATTAGCCAATGTCAAGGGAGCGAGCAAAGCCTAGGGCCCCCTAAAAGAAGGGAGGATAGGCAGTAGTGAGAGAAGGGGTAAGGCCTGAAGCAGGAAAATAGGCGGTCGGGGAGCCCGTTGGGGAAGAGCCGCTAAGAGAGAATTGCTGTCGAAAAAAATGCCGAGAAGCGAAAGAAGGGAGGCAGAGGTCAGGAGAGAGCAAGCAAGCCCCCAGAAGGGCCGGAAGGATTGCCAGGCCAGGGGCCCCAAAAGATGGATAGCTTTCAAGGCGGATGGCCGTTATGAAGGGGGTAAAGAGTCAGAGAAGTAGGGTTCCAATCGGAGCTAGAGGGGAGAGGGTAGGAACTAGTTCGATGGCAGAAGAGGTGCGCCAAGGAGAAGGGGCGGGGTTAATGAGGGGAAGGAGAGAGAGGAAGGGGGATAAGCAGCCCCCCGAGCCAGAGTGAAGAGATAATTGAAGAAGGACGCAGGAAAGGAAAAGGAGAGCATGGGGGGAAGAGAAAGCGGCCCGAGAATAAAGGCCGTCCAGTCAGAGAGGGAGCTTAGAAAAGAGCCCCGTGTGGTGGAGCAGGGAGGATGGGATGCAGAGGCCAGAGGGGAAAGTAAGGAGGGGCAAAGCCGGAAGGGGAGGGACAGAGGCCAAAGAGCTAAGGAGAGGAAGCCAAAAAAAAAAAAGGAGGGGGAGGGATAGGGGGAGGGCCGGAGATGAGGGGGGCCGGAGCAGGGGAGAAGAAAGAGATTGCGCAGGAATCAAGAGGGGCCAGGTGAGAAGGATGAAAAGAGGGGGTGGCTATGGAAGGCCCCGGGCAGGCACCGTGGTATGATGAGACCAGGAGAAGAGGGGGAAAGGGGTTGGGATGGAGCGAGAGGGAAGCGATGAGAGCCATGTGGCTAGAAGGAAAAGGGCAAGAGGCGGGTCAGTGTAATATAGAGTTAGTGACCAAGGGGGAGGAGCGAAGGAAAGAAGGGTAAGTAGCAGGCGCAAGCAGTATTGTAGAGAGGTAAAAGGAAGTCAGGATAAATCAGCAATAGTCCGAAAAGTTAATGGTATGGCGGCCCAATCGAAGTCCAGAAGGGGGCAAAGCAGAGGGGGAAGAGGATGAGAGGGCATAAGAAAAGAAAGGCATAGGTAGTTCTTATAGTTAGTAGTAAGGATATGGGGATTGAATGCGGGGCAAGCCAAGACCAAAAATAGAGTCCCATAAAAGGATGAAGGGATATGGAGTAGGAATGGAATATGTATAGTATCCGTCACCCGGGGATGTGATGGCATGAGAGAGGGGCTAATTAAAACAAAAACAAATCGCAATATTGTTTTATAGGCAAAAGGTTAGGAGATCACTGGTATATATGGAGGTAGCCTCCATCAAGGAGCCAAGCAAGTCATGGTGGCGGCAGCAGCCAAGAGATGCCATCTAGGATCACGAGAGGGAGGGGGGGCGGCCTGGGCCAGAAGGGCGAGGCCAAGGAAGGCTAGGCTGGGAGGAGGACAAGTAGGAAGCCGAAAGGAGGAGAGTGAGATGGAGAGGTCGAGAGAGGGAGGAGGCTATTGTAGTAGGAAGGAATCTTGATGTAGGCAGCTCTGGGAGGGGTAGGTACCGAGGCGAGGGGGCCGCCCCGGGACGATCAGGCGGTGAGAGAAATAGGGCCAGCGATATAGAAAGGGAGAACAAAGGAAGCCGGAGGTCACCCCCTGGGGAGGAGGAGGCCGGATAGAACAGCCGCGAATGAGAAGAATGATTCTCAGTAGGATCGCGGCCGGAAAAGAGGCAGGGAGATTATTGAGCCTCCTCACACTATTTGGGGCAGGTTCTGGGTCGTGGTGCGGCTCGGGTCTTACCTACGCACGCGACTAGACAACTATAAATATACAGAGGACGGTGGGGTAGAGGGGATCAGGGAAAGGGGAATTGGGAGTCAAGCGCCCGTGTAAAGCCGCCCGGCTCAAATATAACTCAACGCAAGGTCTTAGGACATGGGTGCTCGGTGTGGGCATGGGTCGTGGGTCTGGAGGAGTCAGAAGGCTAGCGGCAAACAGGGAGAGAGGCGGGGCCGGAAAGGGAGAGGGTCCTGAGGGTCCCCGGAAGCGTCTGGTAGGGTGTCTCTAATGGGTTAGAACAATATCTAATAGCCGAAAAGTGATCGCGGGGTGCTCACTCACCATCACCACAACACTTAACCTGGCGTCAAGGCGGAGAAAGAGGAGGTAGAACCGGGAGAGAGAAGGAGAGAAGGGCGCCCGGGAGGAGAGGTCTATGACGGGCCATAGAAAGAGAAAGGAAAGAGAGGCAAGGAAGCAAAAGTAAGCGACGCTCCGTGTAGTCAAATGATCCAAGAGGCTGGGGGGGCCAGGGTGCATCGCCAAATCACAAATCCATACAGGAAACTAAAAAAAAGTGCAAGAAAAAAACTCATCCTACATGGAGAGGCAGGGGAGAAAAGGAGTGAGGCCGGGAAAGGCGGAAGGGGAGAAGAGGGAGGGCGTGGAGGGGGCCGGGGAAGAGAGCGAAAGCAGAAGAGAGCGGCCCAGGAGAGGAGCGCAGGGCTTCCTGAGAAAAAAAAGATAGCCAGACCCCAGGGGGGGGAGAGAGGCCGATAGATAGAGGGAGTCTCAGGGACGCGCCCAGAGTCGCCAGATGAGGAGGGCGCAGAGGGGGGCAAGAAAGGGGTCCCAGGGGGGAGAAGCGCGAATCAGCTAGGCAAAAGTAGAAGAGTGAAGGAATAGAGGGAGGCAAGCGGGAGCAAAGGATGAGAGGAGGGAGATCGGAGGCGGGAAGAGAAGATATAACCATCTCCGGGAGACAGAGCCTCGCCCGGGGGTCGGGGTCTTTAATACGCCCGTGGGGAGCTGAAGTATCGAAGAGGGATCAAGGTAAGGCAGATGGGAGGATGAGAGAGGAGCAGTTCCAATATCGGCAGGTGCTGAGCTGGGAAGGACATGGGGGTATGCATGGGGCAGCTGGGCAGTGGAGTGTCGCAAGAGGAGAAGAGGGCGAGTAGAGAAGAGGAGGAGAGGAGCCCCATCAGAGAGCCAGGCAGAGCCCAGAGAATCTAGCACAGGATCTGGCCTAAGGAAAATGAGAAAAAGGGCAGGAGGGATGGGAGAAATAAGGGTGCCAGGGAGCGGGGGCCGGAGCGGAAGCAGGAGGGAGCCGTGGAAAGCGAGAGGAAGTAGAGGAGATGGAGAACGCATAGTTAAAAAGGTAATGACAGACGGGAGGTCTGTGAATTCCAAGAGCAAGGGTCCATTAGAAGAGGGCAAGGGGGGGCGCCTAGTTAGTTGCCTAGAGGCATGGAGGAAGAAAGGCGAATGGGGAGAAGCCAGAAAAAGAAAGAGGAGCCCAGGGAGGAAGAGGAGCTTAGGGGTCTGGGGAGAGAGCAGGGCCGAGAGTGGAGGGGCGGCCCAGGAGAATAATCTAAGGCCCCTAAGATGAGGCTGTAGGGAGGGAGGACTATATGTGGAGGCAAGAGAGGAGGAAAGGCGAAGAAGGAGGGAAGAAGCCAGTCCAGGGTGAGGATGGCCAAAAGGAGTAGGGGGATAACAGGGGGGAAACAGCCCCCTAGGGGGGTGGGCCGGCAGATGAGCATGAGGCGTAACAGATGAGGCAGAGGAGGAGGAAGCAAGGCAGGGAAACGAAGAGCACCCTTGTAGCTGCAAGGAGAAAACAGCCTGAAGATAAGGGGGCGGCGAGGAGGTATGCTCCATGTCCCAGAAGGTACATAATAGAGAGGACGAAAAGGGGGGGAGTGCAAGAGAGGCAGAGGAGGGGAGAGATAAGGTCAAAGGAGAGCTCGGAGGAGGGGGAGAGAGTAGAAGAGTAAGCGGGCCAGCCAATCGCAGAGCGGCACTAGAGAGAGAGGCGATGCCAGAAAGAGCCAGAGGGCCTCCTTACAAAGCTAAGGGGATAAGAGTCGGGGGCGGCAGAAAGCAAGGCCGGGTGAGAGAGTGGGAGATCCGGGGATAGGAGGGGGGTTTGGCGCCTGCTCCGGATGGGGTGGCTTGGATAATGATGTGGTGGGAGGGTCTCTGTGGATACCCGGGATCGTGGTGGGGAGGGTGAGGCTGGCTGGTTGTGTTTCCGCGTGAGGCATGCTAAAAAGCCTAGGATGCTTGGGACGTGATTCATGGCGGTGCGGAAGTTGGTCTAGTAAGGCATATGCCGCATATGATGTCGTGAGCAGGGTGGTGGTGCCCCCTTAGTGTTTGGGTAAAGATTTTTATTGACAAGATGGGCTCATTTACAGCTATCTCCAACAAGTGACGGGGCGTCTCCATATGAAAGGGGTGGGAGCTTAGGGTCTGTCAGTTGAGGAGGAAGTGGAATAGGGTAGTACAGAAGGCCCAAAAATCATAGAGAGAGAAAGGTGAAGGGAATCAGAAGAACAAGGAAAGAGCTAGAGTGAAGGGTGGTAAAGGATAAAAAGGAAAGAGATAAGAAAGATAAGAGGGAGTGGGGCCCGCGAGCCCAAGCGAGGAGACGGCGAGACAGCTAACTCTCTAGAACAGGATCTGACGGCAGGGAGAGTGGGTGGGAGGGGGGGGGAGGAAAAAAGCAGGAGGGGGAAGGAGGGGGGGGATGGCCACAGGTAAGAGAGCCCTTAGCAAGCGGGAAGGAGGAGGAGCCAGGCCTACAGAAGCAACAGAACGGATGGAGGAGCGAGCGTGCGCGGATTCTGAGGGAGGGCCGTAGGGGCTGGGGCACTCAATATGGCTTCTAACAAAAACAAACACAAAATCTGTGGTGTGAGCCGGGCTGGTGAGAAGCAAAGAAAGAAGGAGAGTCCTCTAGGTGATGAGCAGAGACCAGCGGGAAGCGTCCACGGGAGATAGAGGAAAGAAGAGGAGCGGGAGAGCTCAAGAGGCATGGAATGGGAGAGGAGTACAGCGACGGAAGGGAGCGAGAGGCGAGTCACTACTAGATCCTAACAATGGAGACAGGACAGGGGCATCAAGCAGAGCAGAGTCAGCAGGTGAGGCCCCAGATACAGGTGGCAAGACAAAATAAGTCAAGAGCTGAGACGGAGTGGAGAAGATAAGGGCACCATCCAGTTAGGCTAATGAGGAGAGGGGGGCGGGGAGCGCGGATCAGAGCCAGAGAGAGAAAGGGGGGCAGAGCAGAGCAAGGGATGTACATGCGCTTCAGGGAAGGAATCGAAGATAAGGAAGCGGAGAGGAGGGGGCAGAGGCATTATATATAAGCCCAACGATGAAGAGGGTGGCAGAAGCCAGGCTGGAAAGGTGCCGGGAGGGGAAGTGATAGCGACGAGTCCAAGGGAGAATCCAGCTCAAGGCTGATAGATATTGAGGCTTTGAGGTAGGAAGATAGTAGGGGGGTAGCATGAAGCAATGAGTACATGTGGGTGGAGGCATAATGAAATCTAACAGTGCGAGGGCGAAGTGCGTCGAGGGGGAGGTCCGAGCTGAGGAGGGAGGAGGGGAAAGGGGAAGGAGGGCAGGAGCATCAAAAGTTCGGTGCAAGTAGAGGCATGGGCCCGAAGCCCGGGTGGCCTGAGCCGAGGTCAGAGAGGCGAGAAAAGGGGCAGGGCCCGCGGAGAGTTTCCTAGTTGATTCTGGAAACGTCAGGTTTGATAATAGGTTAGACGGGTTGGTAAAGGAGCCGGTCTCAGGGGAAGTGTTAGGTCCTTGTGTGGCCGCGAGCTGAGGAGCGGAAAGAAAGAGGTACAGCAGCAGTAGGAGAAAAGGATCAAGCATTTCAGAATCGCCGGAGTGGATAAGCATGTGTGGTAGAAATTCAATTGAAAGGAACAGTGGTGGGTTTGAATAGCAGCGGATAGACAGAGCCGCCCCTAGGCGGTGAGTGCAGAGAAGATCAGCTCCAGATGAGGAGAGAAAACAGGGAGTAAGAGGGGCTCCTCCAGCCGCACCGCTACAGGGGCAGGAAGGCAAGAGGGAGGCAAAGGGGGCCGGCAGGATGGAGAGCGTTGGGAGAGGAGAGAAGAGGGAAGAGCTGGGAAAGTCGCGGAGTTTGTAGGGATAGGGAGGGGGAGCTCCATAGAGTATCACACATCAGAGATGGATGCTAGAAGGTATAGAAGGGCGGTCGTGACTAACAAAGGAAATAAAATACCAAAAGAAGGATGGAGTAAAAGGTGAGGAATGCACGTGGGAGTGCTCGTAGTCCTTGGGTAAAGCTAGAAGAAATGACATTGGAAATGGGAATGGCGATTGGTCCCAGCAAGTAGTAATGAAAATAATTAGTCCACTCACAGCCCACGCCAGACTAAGATACGTCTCTGTGCAAAGGCGAAAGGAACTCGATAATTAAGCAAGAGAAATAGGAAGAGAGGGGAGCGGGGGAGAGGGAGGGGAGAAGAGAGCTAGAGCAAACCCACTATCGAGGGGGAAATAAGTTGGGGAGTAAATGAGATGGGGGGAGGGGGTGAAGGGCGGGGCGGGGGCTTGAGTGTTGCAGAGCGGGGGGTGGGATGTGAGGAAGGGGGTGTACGTGAAGTAGGGGGTGGGGGGTCAAGAGGTCGTAGGTTGTAGTAAGGACGAGTAAGATGGAGGCGGGTCCATGAGATAGGAACCATGAGCTAGGACGGGGGGGGCATCCGATGTGAGGATTCATTGGGATAAGGGTGAATAGCGAGGGAGCAGCGGGGTGGTGAGAAGGCAGGAGACCTAAGGCCGCAGAAGAAGTCCCAGGCCCCGAGTATTGATATGGGGGGTCATGGCGGTTCGTTCAGGAGCCAATAGCAGGAAAGGTAACATAAAGTAGCAGGGCTAAGAGGTCATGTCTTAGGGAGAGCGCTGCGATCAGAGGGCAAAGGTGGAAACGTCCCAGGGGGATCCGAGAAGGAAGGACTGCAAGAGGCAAGAAGGCAATGGATGGAAGGATAGAGAGCTAGAGCGAGAAGAAGAATTATATAATAAAGAGAGGAGTCTCTAGAGAGCGAGAGTGAGCCATGTCTGCCATTGGGCAGTTGTGTGATATAAGTGAAAGAGGATCCAGAGAAGTCCGTTGTGAGAGATGGAGCCAGGCCAGTGGGAAATAGGAGCGCGAATAGGGGGCGCGCTGCGCGAAACGGAGTCCGGGAGGAATGGGGGAGCCAAAGAGGACGAAAATTGTCCGCCCCCAGGGCGGGCGGACGAGAGGGGAGGAACAGAGGGCGGCAAGAGGTGCGCAAAATAAGAGAGAGGTGTAGCGTGTAAGTAGATGAGGATCGGAAGAGGGGGGATGTAATAGGGCCCCAGCCCTCAAAGCTGGGAGAAGGAGCACAAGGATATTTAGAGTGGCCATGAGAAGTAAATGGCAAGAAGAGGTCCAGGCAGGTGGGAAAGCCAGTATGCAGGGAAATCCAATTATTAAGAAAGGCGAAGAGCTTCCCAGCGTATGGGGCAGCCAAGCAAGGCTAGGAGCCCGGCCGCTGGGAGTTGTATCAGTGGGAAAAGTTATCTGATAAATAGAGCGAATAGTGTCTGGAGGTCGGGCCCGGGCATGCCAAGAGGGGTAGGGGGCCTAGCGCGGGCCGCCATTGCAGCGGAAGAGGGCAACGGCAAGGAAGAGAGGAGAAAAGGGAGCAGGGCCAATGAGGCAGGAGAAGCTAGAGGTCTATTAGAAAGCCCTTAGAGAAAGGGAGGGAGTGGGATCATGGAGATAGAAGAGTAGAATGATGGCAGAGAGCAGGCCGGGAAGGAGAGGCGGGAAGAGGCGCAGGGAGCAGAAGGGGGGCGAGAGAGCGGAGAGCATTATATGAGAAAGCAGAGAAGTGAGGGGATAGAGGGGATAAAGATAAGAGCAGCAAGGGGGCAGAAAAGATACTGGGAGGGGGAGGAGAAAGGGGGTCCGCAATGGGGGGTGTCAGAGCTCCCCTGGGCAGGCCGAGGGGAAGTTCAAGAGATAATGAGGAGCCAGGGCCTCGAGCAGGCATCAGCAGAAGAGGAGGGGAGGCCGGCTTAAGCTGGTAGAGTGCAGCAGAGTGTCGTGGGTTCGAATCCCACCCAGGGCAGCTCTTTTTCCTAGAGTACAAGGCCAAGTGCAATAATGCGTAAAAGTTGCTACAGCTGTTGTACATAGACACGGTGCCACATTCTCTTGCTATGCAGCTTACTGCTGCGTATAAGCGGCTGTAAGTCAATCTCTGTCTCTCCCTGTCTGTCAGCGGTGCCGCTAGGTCTGATAATGACGTCAGTGGAGGCCACTCTGGACACAGTGAGACAGCAGGTGGGGCATTTCACTGTTCCAGACGAGAACGAGGGTGGGGACAGACCTCTCGCGGAGAACTGGAGGTTTCTTGAGAGTAAGATCACCCCTTGTCTCTTCTCTCTCCTTCCGTTTCTTCCTCTATCGATAGTAAGCTTTGACCTCTGACCCTCACCCTTCTCTCTCTCTCTTCTGGCTGACTATTTGTCCTCTTTCCTATTCCTCCTCCGTCCTTATTACCTCCCTCCATCCCTGTATATTCCACCCCAAACCTCTCTCCTCCTTCTATTTTCTCTCTCTCTCTTCTCTCCATTGTTGTTATATTTTCTGCACCAACATATTAACGTAACTGTTCTTCTATGTATGGCACTTCTGTTCACCTCTCCATTTCTTTTCCCCTCAGCTAACAGCAGTGGGTTGTATGAGCAGATGTTTCAAATCACTCCGGACCAAGAGCACTCTATCGTCATTGGCAACATGCCTTCCGACGGCATCATTGTCATGGAGATGGACTCTGTGGTACACTTGCGGGCAAAACTCTTCTCGCCTGAAGAAGACTTACCCGAGTTAGCCTTACACCTTTCTTGTCTCTCGCATGTTTGATCTATGCGAACTGTGCATGCGCGGTACCGCTAATTGATGGGCTGGCTGGGCTATTAGTATGCGTTTACTCGTGGTCTCCCACTAGTATATAGCTCGCGGAGAGTCTGACACAGGCTGCTACAGCGGTAGATAGCATGCGGGAGTCGATGCACACCCTTTGTTGTGACTTCTTGTGCCTTCAAGACACACAGAGCAAGCGCATGCACGCCAAGGGTTAATAATGATTTGATACATACTTGTCTACAGACATCCGCTGTCATCGCTACCTGAAGAGGAGTCTCAATCACGACAAATTGGAAGGAACCACTCGTATAGTGAGTGTATATGTACAACAGTCCTACCACAGATCATGAATATCATTAGCCACTGTGTGATGTGAATTGTGTTGTAGGGAGGGCCACTAGTCCAAGCTGTGATGTGTGTCCTCTTCCTCCTCCTCGCGCAATGTCTGTGGCCGACCGGTAAGCACCCAGCAATTTCACAATCTCTCTTGTACTTAAGTTTCTTATTGCAATGGTTTTTGTGCTTTTTGCCTTCTCTTACATTGACGACCTCTAGGTCCTTCACAGCTGTTTATTCATCTTCAATCCTCTCTTCCCCCTTTGCTTGTATCTGTCTCTCTTCACTCCTTTACTGGTGTCATTCTCCCTCCCTCCCCCTCTCTCCCTCCATCCCCCTCCCCCCTCCCTCTTTCAGTAATGCAGGAGACCCAAGTCTACAAGTTCCAGGAAGTCGTTTTGACCAGAAAAGAGGGAGCATAGGATCAAACCAATCAGAGGATGGATACGAGGGAGACTCTGAAAAGTATGCAATTTTACGTACTTCAGAGAGTGCATGCTACAGTATGTACATACAATGGAGTCTCGCTATAATGAATTGCTCAAGACCTAACGTTCGTTCGTTCTCAGTAAGCGAAATATACAGTGTGTTTTATGGCTCCGAGGGTGTGTCCGTCACACTATGCTGTTGTACAGCTAGTTCCGCATGTGGCACTCTGACGCAGGCAACAACTAATAGTTTATATTGTACACTACGTAGTGTATATGTCGTATCATTCTGTTCTTTATCCACAGTCTGTCTCCAAGCCCTCTACGGAACATTGACATGGGATCAGAGTAAGACAACCACCAAACCCTTTACTTAATTCATTCCCCCTTTTGTTTTCCGTCTCTTTCGCTTTCTCTTTCTCCCCCTATCCTCGATCGGTAATCTCTTCTCTTTGTTTTCCTTCCTCTCTTTTCAATTTATCTTCTCCCTCTCCCCCACCCTCTCCTCCTCATGCGATAAGTAGGATAAAGCATGCATGTAATCATCCAAACACCATGCAACACAATCATTACTCTGAAAATGAATAAACCATGTAACTGTGTAAGCACAAGTAGAAATGTGGCATGTTACTAAATAATGCCTCCTTTTCTCTCCCCCCTCTCTCCCAGTTCAACAGGAGGTGATACAGACGCAGGGTCGGCTCCGAGCAGTCTACAAAAGGCACTCATCGATGCCGTCAAAAGAGGACAACTGAAGAAAGTGTGTTGCGCAAGACTTTGAAATGAAACCATAGCAACACCATAAAATATCACTTTGTATATTTTCGGCCTTTCTGTTATATTATATTTATATTGCCTTCTTCTCTCTTGTGAACTTGTTTTTATGTTTGTTTCCACGTGATGTTTACGTTTGTGTTTTTGTCTGTGTGCGTTTGCTTCTTTTTCTTTGTGTGTGTGAAATGATGTTGTTAGGTACAACAGTATCACGAAGCAGGTGCTAAGTTGACTGTTGCCGGTAGCAACGGATGGACGGCACTGCACCACGCAGCGAGACTCGGCAAATATGAGATCGTCACATATCTAGTTCAACACTGTAAGAAAAAAATCGTTTTTCTTGAAAGAAACGCAGTCACCATAACAATGTTATTTTTTCACAGTACCAAAAGAAGCACTTGATTTAGTTGAAAACGAAAAGTGAGTTTTACATTCTTTCTCTAGCGTTTTATTCATAATTGTGTGTAATCATTCAGGCTGCAGACACCTCTACACAAAGCTGCGTGGTACGGTTATTTCGACATATGCAAAGTTCTAGTTGAAAGCGGGGCTTCACTATACAGACAAGACTATCAGGTATGTTCATGTTATTGAAATGACCGACAGAATCAATTAAGCATTGGGTATCTCTTTCTGGCTCTGCCTAGTGTTCTGTTTTGCACGGTCAATAATCTGTAGAAGGTGGGTGGGTGGGTGGGTGGAAATCCTAAAAGTTCAGTTAAACTCCTGCACGGAGGAACCCCAAGCAACATCTGCCTACACACCCCCATGCGGAGGAACCCGAGTAACATCTCCCTCGAGTTTTCACAAACCCATCTGCGCGGAGGAAAGACCAACAGTTCGCACAAACCCCTCCGTGCGTAGGAACCCCGACCAACAGTTCGCACAAACTCCTCCGTGCGTAGGAACCCCGACCAACAGTTCGCACAAACTCCTCCGTGCGTAGGAACCCCGACCAACAGTCACAAACCTCCTCCGTGCGTAGGAACCCCGACAACAGTTCGCACAAACTCCTCTGTGCGTAGGAACCCGCACGTTTCACCCCTCGTGCGTAGAACCCGACCTACAGTTTGCACAAACCCCTCCGTGCGTAGGAACAGACCTACTGCGCACAACACCCCTCGTTCGCACAACCCCTCCGTGCGTAGGAACCCGACCAACAGTTTGCACAACTCCTCCGTGCGTAGGAACACCCGACCAACTGTTCGCACAAACTCCTCTGTGCGTAGGAACAGACCCCTCTGTGGTAGAACACCCGACCTACTGTTTCGCACAAGACCCCCTCCGTGCGTAGGAACACCGACCTACGTTCGCACAAACTCCTCCGTGCGTAGGACCCCGACCAACAGTTCGCACAAACCCTCCGTGCGTAGGAACCCCGACCAACAGTTCGCACAAACTCCTCCGTGCGTAGGAACCCCGACCAACAGTTCGCACAAACTCCTCCGTGCGTAGGAACCCCGACCAACAGTTCGCACAAACTCCTCCGTGCGTAGGAACCCCCGACCAACAGTTCGCACAAACTCCTCGTGCGTAGAACAAACCCCTCCGTGTAGGAAACCCCGACCACAGTTCACAACCCTCCGTGCGTAGGAACCCCGACCAACAGTTCGCACAAACCCTCCGTGCGTAGGAACCCCGACCAACAGTTCGCACAAACTCCTCCGTGCGTAGGAACCCCGACCAACAGTTCGCACAAACTCCTCCGTGCGTAGGAACCCCGACCAACAGTTCGCACAACTCCTCCGTGCGTAGGAACCCCGACCAACAGTTCGCACAAACTCCTCCGTGCGTAGGAACCCCGACCAACAGTTCGCACAAACTCCTCCGTGTGTAGGAACAGACCTCTCCGTGCGTAGGAACCCCGACCAACAGTTTGCACAAACCCCTCCGTGCGTAGGAACCCCGACCAACAGTTCGCACAAACTCCTCCGTGCGTAGGAACCCCGACCAACAGTTCGCACAAACCCCTCCGTGCGTAAGAACCCCGACCAACAGTTCGCACAAACTCTCGTGCGTAGGAACAGACCCCTCCTGCGTAGACCCCGACCAACAGTTTTACACAACCCTCCGTGCGTAGGACACAACCCCTCCGTGCGTAGGAACCCCCGACCACAGTTCGCACAAACTCCTCCGTGCGTAGGAACCCCGACCAACAGTTCGCACAAACTCCTCCGTGCGTAGGAACCCCGACCAACATTCGCACACACACCCCTCCGTGCGTAGAACCACCACCAACAGTTCGCACAACTCCCTCCTCCGTGCGTAGAACCCCCGACCAACGAGTTCACAACAAACTCCTCCGTGCGTAGGAAACCCCGTCCCGGCCACCTGTTTTCGCACACCTCCTCCGTGCGGAGGAACAGACCCTCTGTGCGTAGGACGACCACAGTACACAAACCCCTCCGTGCCGTAGGACCCCCCGACCTAACATTCGCCAAGACTCCTCTCCTCCGTGCGTAGGAACGCCCGACCAACAGTTTCGCACAGCACCCCTCGTGCGTAAGACCCGACCACCAGTTTGCACAAACTCCTCCGTGCGTAGGACCCCGCCGACCACAGTGCACACAAACTCCTCCGTGCGTAGGAACCACCCCGGCCAACTGTTCGCACAAACTCCTCCGTGCGTAGGAACAGACCCCTCCGTGCGTAGGAACCCTGACCAGCAGTTTGCACAAACTCCTCCGTGCGTAGGAACCCCGGCCAACTGTTCGCACAAACTCCTCCGTGCGTAGGAACAGACCCCTCTGTGCGTAGGAACCCCGACCAACAGTTTACACAAACCCCTCCGTGCGTAGGAACCCCGACCAACAGTTCGCACAAACTCCTCCGTGCGTAGGAACCCCGACCAACATGTTCGCACCAACACACTCGCTCCGTGCGTAGAGAACCCGACCAACAGTTTGACGCTAGAAACGGACCTACAGTAGCAAAACACCCTCCGTGCGTAGGAACACCCAGACCACCACAGTTCGACACACCTCAAAGCTCCTCCTGGCTACAAACACTCTCCGTGCGTAGGAACAGACCCCTCCGTGCGTAGGAACCCGACCAACAGTTCGCACAAACTCCTCCGTGCGTAGGAACCCCGACTGACAATTCGCACAAACTCCTCCGTGCGTAGGAACCCCGGCCAACTGTTCGCACAAACTCCTCCGCACGTAGAACAGACCCCTCCGGGCGTGCGACCCGACCAACTGTTTGCACAAACTCCTCCGTGCGTAGGAACCCCAACCAACAGTTCGCACAAACTCCTCCGCGCTGAGGAACCCCGGCCAACTGTTCGCACAAACTCCTCCGCACGTAGGAACAGACCCCTCCGTGCGTAGGAACCCCGACCAACTGTTTGCACAAACCCCTCCGTGCGTAGGAACCCCGACTAACAGTTCGCACACAACCCTCCGTGCGTAGGAACCCCGACCAACAGTTCGCACAAACTCCGTGCGTAGGAACAGACCCCTCCGTGCGTAGGAACCCCGACCAACAGTTGCACAAACCCTCCGTGCGTAGGAACCCCGACCACATTTGCACAAACCCTCTGTGCGTAGGAACCCCGCCATGTGCACAAACCCCTCCGTGCGTAGGAACCCCACCACGTTCGCACAAACCCCTCCGTGCTAGGAACCCCGACAACTGTTCGCACAAACTCCTCCTGCGTAGGAACAGACCCCTCTGTGCGCACGGAAACTCCTCGTGACCAACTGTTCGCACAAGACCCCTCCGTGCGTAGGAACCCCGACCAACAGTTCGCACACACCCCTCCGTGCGTAGGAACCCCGACCAACTGTTCGCACAAACCCTCCGTGCGTAGGAACAGACCCCTCCGTGCGTAGGAACCCCGACCAACAGTTTGCACAAACTCCTCCGTGCGTAGGAACCCCGACCAACTGTTCGCACAAACTCCTCCGCTGCGTGAGGAACCCCGACAACTGTTCGCACAAACTCCTCCGTGCGTAGGAACAGACCCCTCCGACCAACAGTTCGCACAAACTCTCGCGTGAATGGAACCCCGACCAACAGTTCGCACAAACTCCTCCGTGCGTGAACCCCGACCACAGTCGCACAAACCCCTCCGTGCGTAGGAACCCCGACCAACAGTTCGCACAAACCCCTCCGTGCGTAGGAACCCCGACCAACAGTTCGCACAAACTCCTCCGCGCTGAGGAACCCTGACCGACAGTTCGCACAAACCCCTCTGCACGGAGGAGTTTGTGCACCAAAATACACCAAAATAGCATGGGGTTCGCCTTTGTAGAGAGCTCATACCTATACAAGAGTGTCCCTTATCGGAAGTTATATAATTATACTGTGTATACCCACTCCAGGGAAATACAGTGATGGTTCAAGCCAGGAGAAGTGGAGACAACGAACTAATGAAATATCTCAAAGGTTAGCTCTCCATAATATTGTGCTCACAAGCAAGAGTAAATTTTTTTAATGTATGTCTGCAGAAAAAGAATCTTCACGTCAACAATCTCTGGATGATGAAGAACAGGCCATCTAAAATTGTTATCCCATCAAAATTAGACATACTGCTCCTTATAACAATACTTTACATTCTATTGCCAACTGTGGTGGTTCTGTTTTTATATAAATGGCGTTGTACAGTATGCATCCACCTTTTCTATTGCTTGTGCGGAGATTTGCGCATGCGCATATTGTACAAGTGAGCCCCTCCCACTTTTAATCTGTTTGTCTACCTACCTGCACAACACTGAGCTACTAGCTTAGCTCTAGAGACAACTGGCCGGCAAAAAACTAAGAACGAGCCATGAACCGACACAGAAAGTAAGCTGTGTGGCAGTACATGTCAACTTTATGAAGATTGTAGTTGCTTAGTTACACAAGAAAACTTTGTCGTTCACTTAGCTATAATATACACCCAAGCGTAGCTGCACTTACTGAAGTACACCTCCCGCAGCGCGAGAGAGCCGGAGCTCTCGCTACTGGCGAAGGGACGAGGGCTGATGGACGGTGGAGTCGAGTTGGAATGCTTTGCAGACGACCGAAGATCATTCACACTCAATGTATGCTGTAGATCACTCTCTGTAGGCTAATAACTTGTACGGCTGTGGAGATTATAATAAATGGCTTAGTTGTCTCGTGTATGGTTAATATTGTCAGAAGGCTTAAAAGGTATCAAAAGCACAACTGGCTGCATGAAATGGAAGTGGTATTTGTGCAAAGCAATGACAAAGGTAGCAGCAAAGGCAAAGCCCTGAGATAGACACTTGGAGACTACTGCTGCTGTGTGTTCAGGCAACTAAAGCCCCCTTCGCCCAAAACCATCAATACAACATGCACCACAATACGCACATATATGTAGCTATAGAAAGATAGCAGAGTGTCGCTGTTCTATAGGGTGAGTCCTTCATCAGACCTTCCACGAGTCCAGAAGGGCAACAGGCAAAGCCGTACAGAAGATTCCAGCTAATGCTCCCCAAGACCTATGTCACCAGAAGAGGTGAGTATTGTATATGCAAAAGTGCACGCTCCTACCCATTAGCTTAGAGTTAGCTTCCAATAAACCCAGTTATGACGAATACGAGGCTAAGACCCACCGTTACTTCCAAATTTTAGACAGGCCTTTGTAAAAGGTTCAGTATCTCAACAAGCTGACGTATACAATCTATGATGCAAGCGCCATACACCTCAAGCATGGCCATTACTGAATACAGCTTCATTCAATAAGCCACCACATCTCCTCGTCTCAACGTCCTCAGGTCAAATGGTTCTGTTTACATCGCCTGGAGACATGATAGTCGGCCAGTCAGTGACGCTGCAGCATCGGAAAGAGGTGACCAGTGCTACAGCTGCTCGCAGACTAAAGACAGTCAATAAACTTGTCTCTTCCTCCATGGACTACGAACCAACCAAGGTGAGCCGTTGAATCCCCACAAAATGCTGGCAGAATTGAGCCCAGATCACTCTCAAGTTGGGAGAAATATTTATGGAACTCCTCTAATCCGGACACCAATTGGACAGAAGAAAGTGCTCGTATTATACACCTGTTCTTGGGGAAGGCAAAGAGCTTCCTCTTAGAGAGGTGTCCTTACAGACGGTTCCACTGTAGGTACTATTTTTTCTACTCGTCTTTTTATAAATTTTTGTCCATGTAATCAAATTTTTTATCCTTGCAGTCAAAATCTTCAGAGGTCGGGGAGTTCACTCCTGTCTACCTCCAGAGACTACGTGAAGCTGCAGAGTGAGTTTACTTTAACCCTTTTGCCCTTCTATGACTTCCTCATTAACCCTTTCTCTCCCTATGACTTCACCCAAAATGCCTTTTACAGTAACCCTTTGCCCCTTTACATTAACCCTTTCTACCGCTGACTTTTGCGTTAACCATTTTCCCTCTATGACTTTTACATTAACCCTCTGGCCCTATTAGTTTTACATTAACCCCTGTCCCTCTGTGATTTTTACATTAACCCTTTGACTTTTACATACTAACCCTGTCTGTACCAGGAGGGCAAAGGAGGCTGAAAACTACGAAGCACAGGGTTTAGACAAAGGTATGTGTGAGCACAACACATCAACTACAAATAGAACCTTACCCACACTGAAACACCTGTGGACCTTATGCACTGATGATAATAGACGAATGCAAAGCATTATTGTAATAGGAGCACAAAATCTCAATTGCCACTTGATACAATTGTCCCTTCCAATGCACCCATGAATAGTAAATGCCTATACGTAGCTTACCGTAACAGAAGGGTGTTGGCATTTTTATATCCTAAATTCATACACAGTGAGTAAAAAAAATGGTACATAACCGCTCAACATGTACGTAGTTGTCAGATGTGTGGTAAGTAGTATTCACTGTGTGATGTCACTAATGAATAATACTGTACTGTGTGAATATGATCACTGGTGTATGGAGGGGTAGTAGAAGGAATTCTATCACCTCTACACATGCCGGTAATGGAAGCTCTTTTTTGGCTCTTTCGCTGGACTAGCATACACACTTTTCTGCTCTCCCATCTTATGCTCTTACGTACCTTTTTCCTCGATCTTCTCTCATATTATTTCTCCTCTCCCCACCCCCCCTCTTTTTTTCGCTGTTCTCTCTCTTTAGCTTTGTATAAACTTTGCATAACGTTCAACTCCTAACAAAACCTCGTTATCCTTGATCACTCGAAAGCACATTGAATTAAAATTAGTTCATTCTCTCTCTCCCTCCCTTCCCTCCCCCCTCCCCTTCCAACAGATGAGAACATGGAAGAAGATGACTTGGAAGCTGCAGACTCTGGAGTTGGACCATCTCTTCGGCCATCTTCCTCCGGTCGTCTCTCGTCTCTCTCTCACTACAGCGATGGAACTGTCATCCAGATACCAGGGGAGAGGTCCGCCCATGTATTTTCGTCTATAATAGCGTATCTGTATTACTAGATAAGTGCTTAGCGTTGTTGGCGAGCGGGAGCCATTCTGTAGCGACACTAACCTTGAACTCTATCAAACATTCTAGAATATTCCAAGCAAGTGGTAGGGTAAGAGTGTGTTTGGATACCATTATCAGATTTTCGGATCACTACAGGCCCACAATACTATTAGCTCCTAGACTGACTATGTAAGGCCTTAGACTGACAATATGTCTTCTATTACTGCATGTTTCTTCCATTGTCCCTAAACTGACTAGTACTGTATAATATTCATTGCCTCTAGTACTGATGTTATCCCTACACACTGACTAGTAGTACTGCTCCTGTATTTCCTCCTAGACTAATGGAAGAGAGGGAAGATTTGACAGTATCACCTACAGACCCATTCAAACTACTAGCTGGAGAACTGGGAGGCCACATGGTAATTCTAGATAATATTATAATAGTCTTAGCTGTGCCGTGGCCGAACACTAGGCACTGACCTAGTTCGATATTCTAAGGCAACTGTGTGATATTTAAAGGCACAACTCCATGCTTATAAAATTACATAGCTATCGTCTCTGTGGTTGCAAAGGAGGAGATAAGACCGTGATGAGTTTATACTTAATAATTCGCGAAGCTTATTGGCCAGAGAACATTAAATGGCCATTATCACCGTTGTTGGTGCTATATAGGCAGCGCAACATGTGGTAACTCCAGAAGATTATGTATTACTCCACACAGTCATTTCAGTGGAGCCTCTAGGTCTCTCCAATGGAATGACTGTATACATACACTCTGGCCACTACTACATTGTAGGAAGGCAGATAACTGCCTCTTTATACAGTGGCAGGGCAGCGGAAAAACACTTCCTGTTATAGTGTGTTGTGTGTGTGTGTACGTGGAATCTTTAGGGGAAGTTATTGCATGTGGCGTACCCTACAACTACCAAATATGCTATTACCACCCACGTACATGCCGGTCTGCCACCACACACGAAAATTAAGATATCCTTCGCATTGTGTATTGCCGACTTTGAGCCCGCCTGCTGAGCTGCCCTGGTAGCTCAGCTGGTAGAGTGCTCTGCCTATAGAGATAGTATTGTTGTGGGTTTGAATCCCACCCATGGCAGCAGTTTTATCCTGGGTGTTGGGCTATTATTTTGTTACTCCACTGTGATTCATTTACTCATACAGGCAAGTGGACAAAAAGTCAAGACTAAGCCAAGCGGCGGAAAAAGCACGAAAAAACGAAAAGCCACTTCGGACATGACTACAACAGCCCAGAAACAAAAACCTTCGAAAACAAAAGGAAAGAAGAGAAAGAGAGGGAAAAAACCGACACAGAAAGACAGTACAGATGGGGGTGGGGTTTCCCACGGAAGTTCAAAGGTCAACGTTCTGAGGGACTTGGAGAGTAAGAGGAGAGAGAAGAGGGAGTTGGAGAGGCAGAGGGAAGAGCAGGCGAGGGAGCGTGCGAGGTTGGAGGACGAGTTGAGGAAACTGAGAGAGAGCAAGACGGAGGGAGAATCGGAGGTGTCCGATGAAGGAGCCAGCGAGGGAGGAGGGAGAAGGGGGAGGGGAGAGTGTGTTGCCATGGCAAGAGGCGGAATAAAGGCTGACATGGAACACAAGAGAAATGATGAAGATACATGTCACAGGAAGAGAGACAGCACAGAGGGGTGAGTCTGAGATTACCAAAATTTCCGCGAGAGAAACGTTTTGCTTTATTTTAAGTATACGGCGTAATCTTGTGCTACATAAGACATAGATGATCCCAACTTTGTCACTTTCATTGTTTTAATAACAGCTCACCGATGAGGTATACAACAGTTAGTGAATCCCCGTGCTAGAGACACTATGTATACATTGGTGCTTCCACTAGAACCACTATAGAATACCCTGGTTTTGCTTAGCTTTGGAAACACGTTTCAGTATAGATCCCCAAACTTCCTGGGCTTGGAAAATTGGCTGACCACTCATCTTCATCATCTCATGCGCACAAACCAATCTCACTTTCAATTGGTACATATAATGCAGGCAGGCAGGCCTTAATACCACATCCCACATCTGTTAAAACCCTTTTACCGCGATTACCACTGAAAAAAGGGATGGGGTTATGAATGGAGCAAGAACTTAAACCCTTTCCACGCAGAAACCATGTACAAAGTATTAAGGCCTAGTATTAAAAGCTGCTGCTTATGGGCACATTTATGTGTCCTTGGCTGGTTAGGTGTTAAACCTTAGAAGTTTAAAACCCTTTAAAGACTGGGAAATGCTGTAAGTTGGGACATTTCCCTCACTGGCCAGTGGAATCTGTGTTAGTGAAGTCCCAAATGCTTTGTTACTACAAGAATTCAGTTGAGTGTAGTGGTTTTGAGGTGTGGGCAGGGGAGAAAGAATTTGGCAAATGTCACCGAAAACAGAGTTGGACGAATTGTTCCGAGAATGGAGCGCTAATGGCGAGATAGTGCCGGAAGAAGCGAAGCGCTAATGGCGAGATAGTGCTGGAAGAAGTAGTCGATTCGTGCGGGCATGCTTTGGGGGGAGCGGAAAGTCATGGTCAACATACTCAACGCAACCTTTGTGCGTGAGCCAAAAGTCTCACACAATTTAACCTGGATGATGGACGAAAATGCGTGTTTTGGGAACACTTGCAGCAATGTTGAGTGGATCCATCTTACCCATACATTGAACTTGCATGAGACGTTGGTCCTACGCAGCAAGTTGAACTGTGTGTGTGTGTGTGTGTTGGGCTTGTGAGGTAACAAGCCAGTGAGCACACTTGCAAAGGGGGAAAAGTTTTTAAAAAAAACTTTCATGTTAAGAGTTCATGAAAATTGAAATGTTATGCAAAACCATGGCAAAATTGTGTCCTTCCTTCATAATGAACTCAATACATGTATTCCTAGTGGGCTATATAGTACAGTGTCCATACATGACAAGTATGTGTGTTAGCTAGCGTACTAGCCATGAAGTGTGGCGTGCAAAAATACAATAACTGTCTACTTCAGTCATTATACGCCAATCACTGGATTGTGCCAAATGCCTGTACCACACAATGCTACAGACAAGAGTATGCATACCCAAACTACATGTCAGACTAGTGCAGACAAATCAGATTATCGTCTGCAAATTAATGGTCCATTATCAGCTGTTCATTTGGCACCAGAAATAAGTCCTGGAATGACAGCTGCATTTCATTGTCATATGGAACACTAATTGTTGCTATTTTTATCAGCTCTCAGACTCGACTGATCTCTCAGCACACGCCCAACTGCACCAGTCACATGTGTGTGTGTGTGTGTGTTTCTGTGTGTGTGTGTGTGTGTGTGAGACAATGACAACTATAAAAACGTCGGCTTTTTAGTTTTTGATAGGGCGAGTGGCAGTTTGGCAATGCTCTTGTACTAGTGAAAATGCAAGCTTACTAAGATAGTCGGCCCTTCGAGGTAAAAAAACGTTTAGTAGCGAATAAGGATTTCTTTGAAAAAATCTGCCCCCCACAACAGCATCTTACCCTCCATTTTACCACCAACGTAAGTGCATGGATCTCAGCTCGCATTGCTCACCCTCTAACGCAGATGTTTTACCCGTAACCTTAATTTTCTATTGTTTTATAATACACATGCATATAAACAAACGTGTAGTAAGCCACACTCGATCAATCTACGTGTAACTGAATCAGTCACGTATAGTAGTATGAACTACGTTATTTCACGGCCAAATGATAAATTATAACAACACGGAACCGTTCAAGTGCCATATAACGTAGCTTATGTACGCATGTGTAGTGTTTCCTACATTCCTGTGGAGGTTGTAGGTTCGTTAATTGACATTGGCGGGATAAGGCAGCCGAGGGTAGGTGGGATAACTATGGACATGCCCCTAGACAGTAGTACAAGTTAAGGGGTCGAAAAGGTCACTATAGTATAGGTTGCTATACTACAAATTGTCGAAGCAAGTGTTACTAACTAACAAAACTCACACATCTCGTCTCTTTCTTTCTGTTTCAACCCCCTCCACCTTTTACCTTTCTCTTAAACCTTCACACAATCACTAGGTACGGTAGTACTTAGTATATAGGGACGGGCATGGTACCCTGGCATCATAGATGTATGGGGCTATGATAGGGAGTTTTGTTCATCATAAATCATAGATGTATACTCACTAAAAAGGAGCCATGGCACCCAACTATAGACCAAGTCACCTACGTAGAAGAGCCAGCAGCAGTATGTTACGTATAATGAGCTACTTTGCATTGTAGCTCAGTGTAATGTGTAAATGTATGCAGACTTAAGGGAGCTGCATTGCGGCTGAAGTTCACGTAATTAGCAAATACTGCAATCTGATTCGGTATCACGATTGAATCAGCACATCAAAGAATTCGCTCACTAGTCACCCAGACCCTTTACCTCTCCCGAGGGCGGGGTCTGGGCAGGAGACCACACCACAACACAATCAGCTCACCCAGGGCACCACGCTCATCAGCTACTCGCTCTCACCCACTCTTGGCAGGCCTAGCTAGCCTCTGGGACAGTCAGCGTAAGATGGTCTAGCCCTGCCATTGTACTGCATGCCACTCCCTTCTCATACGCCCTACTTGATTACATACCTCAGTGAATATGGTCGGGCACCACAACAGACTTAGAAGAGCTTCGCATGAAAATTTTAATATTACGGTACGTGTGTGTGTGGATGTATAATTTATACCACAAGTATTATACACCAGTAGTAAACAACTAACCATACCACAGTTACTAAGTAAGTAAGTATTATACTATGAAGGACATACATTAAGGGACAGGCGCGCCGTAGCACACTACAGTAGTAAGCTTATAGACGCACGCACATGTGCAGTTATTGAAAGTGGGTGCTGCACACACACACACAACATAACGTGGCGTTTTATTTACACAGTCCCTAGCCTTGTAAACAACAGAATAGCACTTTTGTAGCAGAAGGTACACGCAAGGTGTCCTGATTTCAGTACAGACATAAAGCACTCTATCGGCTTAAAGCCCTATGCATCCACTGGGGCTCTGTAGTGAAAGGCTATGTAGTTCCCCACTGTTTACTTCTTCTCGCTATGTTTCAGTACACAAATCAACATACGGCGACATAAGATACACAGTGTGACGCTAATACGTATGCAGCTGCAATACATTTCGGTCACTTACCCTATGGAGCGTTCGTTTAGGAGAGCAGTATACATTATTATAACTGTGTACATAGTCAACTTAAGCTAACACACGGCAATAGCAGCTCCACTTAAGAAAAACATACACGTCCCCCCTTTTCATCTCTCTATGATGAATGCAGCACCCACGCATGCATTCAAGTTACAAGTAATGTTTGTTTACGAGGCTGCAGGCCCCAAATACTCCGTAAATGCATTCCATGTTGTGCTCTAACTTACTGTCTGTCGGCCATACCTCTGGCTAAAATGGTTTTCTGGTATTTTATCGCTCTTTACCTTGAAAATAGTGTACAAATTGGTTAGAGGCGCTGTACATTTCTCCTTCCGTCCATCTCCCTTTTTCCTCTCCATTTTCCTTCTCTTTCTATGCATATTAAAAGACACAGACGGAAATTGACGGAGGCAGAGAGAGCTGCGCGGGCCCGGGAAGCGTACGAAAAAGGAGCGAAGCTTCGAGAGAAATCCAACTACAACAACCACCGCGAGTTACAATCACTCAGACTTTCCCAGTCAATAACACCCGCCTATACATTCAGCTACTTTCAACACGTACCCCCTAGGGGGGCCGAAAATTCTAGCAGCGGGGGAACTGCAAAGGGGAGCCGGAGGGGACAGCAATCTAAGAAGCAGAGGCAGCCGAAAAAGTGATGTCGTTTTTTGTTTCAATGATGTAACGTAACTATGTTTTTGTGTACAAAGTCAATGTTGTTGCGTATGCAGTATAAATGTTTTACGCACACTACTGTATATATTATTATGGAGGGAAATTACAACCATGCTCAGAGGCTGAATACGTGTCATCTTGTCAGTATCCTTGTTCGCGATTCACCGCATGCAGCAATTGTTTGGTTTATATTGTGCCATTCCCCCTCCCTCTCTCTTTTACCAAACACACTCGCATCAGCCTTTCATCCTTCATTTTAAACATAAAAATAACAGTTCCTTTGCGTATAGTTTCTTTTATACACAAACCACATCTTGGAGATTTGGTCGCCTCACACCTTGTGGCTACGTACTTCGCCCACAAAGGGGAAGGAATGGCTGGTAGCTTTTGAAGGTAAACATGGACCTAAAGACGGCATAGTACAAATAGTATATGATCCAATAGCACATACTTTACGGTGCTTGCCAAGCATGTCATCAACAAGGTCAAGGTCAAGGCAAAGCAAAGGCAAACTACACACAGCTACACCCATGACAACTCTCTCTGCCCTGGGTGGGATTTGGACCCATGACACTCTGCAGTCTAGGCGAGCGCTCTACCAACTGAGCTACCAGGGCAACTCAGCTGGTAGGGGTTCGAATCTACAACACAATACACAACACCAAGACCTCAAACCACTGTGCTATGGCATCTGATTGATTTTGAGATCTTTAGAAAATGTGTCAAAATAATTACACCACTAGTCCCTCATTGCACACATGAATATTGAAAAGGGGCGGAGTCTTGGAACAAGAGTCATACTCTGTTGAACATAACTGCATACACAACTGCTGGATTGCATACGCGACTGCTGGACTGCATACACACCCAATTGTGTCGTTTATGCACAGTCACTCACCCAAAATCACTATACTACCTCGAGGTCCGTTGCTTTTCTTGACCTTGTGGTTCACATTAATTCAGGAACAGTCTTTTCAGGATTTCGCAAGTCGCTGGGCACAGTTTTTACAGCTATGCGCCTATTTGCGCATGTATAGGCACACCACCTGCTTGCACTTAGAAGCGTGAACTCCTATGTACTACTGATCTTCACCAGATTACCCTTAATCTTACATCTTGCACCTACTTCTTATGCCAGGCAGACAGAAAAAAATATCATGTGCAGATTGTGCAAAATTATTATCAGCTCTACCAATGGGATTCATCTTTATGTCTGGGCAAGGCATTAAAAATGTGTATACCATGCTGGTTTGCATAAGAGTGCATGTGATATGCACTTAACTTCCTCCTTGATCCCCCAGCCCCCACACTCCATGTGCATGCTTATTCGTCCAGTGACAAAAAAATGTGATTCGTAGGGGGGAAAATGAATAATTAAACCCTCGGATTCCATAGTATTAACTTCCTCCTTGATCCCCCAGCCCCCACACTCCATGTGCATTCTTATTCGTCCAGTGACAAAAAAATGTGATTCGTAGGGGGAAAAAATGAATAATTCAAACCCTGGATTCCATAGTATTAACATCATAACATTGTGCCAACCTACACACGTCAGGACGATACTTGTATATCTCACAGTACGATATTTATACGAATTAACAACATTTCATAGTGGCACTCCCGGATTCGATACTCACGATTATGTGTACAGTGGAAGTCCTCTTATCCTGACACCAATGGGTTAGAATTGAAGGGAATGTGACACTATATAAACGATAGATTTAGATTAATAGGGGCACAGTGAAAGAATGAAATTGAGTTCTGTTTTTAGCTAAATTTATCCCTTATTATACTGCCACATTCACTTTATCCTTTAATAAAGTGTCCATGTCACTAGCGAGGTGTCGTTATCTACGGGTTATATTGCAGCCAATAGCTGTTCTTGGTGGAAGAAAGGGTGGCCCTATTTCAGGGGTGTCCCTAGAGATGGGTTACTTATTGTTGGTAGTGTCTGACACAACTGTAGCAAGGAAAAGGTTAGGATTTGTACGCTGTGCTACAATCGGTACTATGCATCATGTGTGACCACATATTGTAAGTGTATCAACTGATATGCATAAAAGAAAGTCTGCCAAAACCATAATTATTTCCCCACAAGCTCCTAGAATTGAAATATCTAAACCACTGCTATTCCGTAGTGCGTTACTCTACACTGTTTTGCTAGGCCTCTGCTCAATTTCATTAGGCCGTTCTTTTTTGGTCAGGAAATGTACCCCTACTCTTGTATTATCTTTGGTCCACCGACAAAGTCTGTTTTCTTTCAGACTTGCCTAACCTCTGTGTGGGCTTTCTTGGGTGTTGCATGCATTTTAGCACCCACTAAAATATAGCGCCCCACACGACTATGAGCACTAGGAGATTGTACAATAGGGTTGTTGCTGTGCTACACTAGCTGTTCAGAGTCACTGTGCCAATAGGGCTACACCACTAGGAGATAGAGTACATAGGGTTGTGTTCAGAGTCACTGTGCCAATACTGGACTATGAGGCTATATACACCACTAGGAGATAGAGTACATAGGGTTGTGTGCTGCACTGTTCAGAGTCACTGTGCCAATACTGGACTATGAGGCTACATACACCACTAGGAGATAGAGTACATAGGGTTGTGTGCTGCACTGTTCAGAGTCACTGTGCCAATACTGGACTATGAGGCTCATACACCACTAGGAGATAGAGTACATAGGGTTGTGTGCTGCACTGTTCAGAGTCACTGTGCCAATACTGGACTATGAGGCTATATACACCACTAGGAGATAGAGTACATAGGGTTGTGTGCTGCACTGTTCAGAGTCACTGTGCCAATACTGGACTATGAGGCTACACCACTAGGAGATAGAGTACATAGGGTTGTGTGTGCCTGTTCAGAGTCACTGTGCCAATACTGGACTATGAGGCTACATACACCACTAGGAGATAGAGTACATAGGGTTGTGTGCTGCACTGTTCAGAGTCACTGTGCCAATACTGGACTATGAGGCTATACACCACTAGGAGATAGAGTACATAGGGTTGTGTGCTGCACTGTTCAGAGTCACTGTGCCAATACTGGACTATGAGGCTAATACACCACTAGGAGATAGAGTACATAGGGTTGTGTGCTGCACTGTTCAGAGTCACTGTGCCAATACTGGACTATGAGGCTATATACACCACTAGGAGATAGAGTACATAGGGTTGTGTGCTGCACTGTTCAGAGTCACTGTGCCAATACTGGACTATGAGGCTACACCACTAGGAGATAGAGTACATAGGGTTGTGTGCTGCACTGTTCAGAGTCACTGTGCCAATACTGGACTATGAGGCTATATACACCACTAGGAGATAGAGTACATAGGGTTGTGTGCTGCACTGTTCAGAGTCACTGTGCCAATACTGGACTATGAGGCTATATACACCACTAGGAGATAGAGTACATAGGGTTGTGTGCTGCACTGTTCAGAGTCACTGTGCCAATACTGGACTATGAGGCTACACCACTAGGAGATAGAGTACATAGGGTTGTGTGCTGCACTGTTCAGAGTCACTGTGCCAATACTGGACTATGAGGCTACACCACTAGGAGATAGAGTACATAGGGTTGTGTGCTGAGTCACTGTGCCAATTCTGGACTATGAGGCTATATACACCACTAGGAGATAGAGTACATAGGGTTGTGTGCTGCACTGTTCAGAGTCACTGTGCCAATACTGGACTATGAGGCTACATACACCACTAGGAGATAGAGTACATAGGGTTGTGTGCTGCACTGTTCAGAGTCACTGTGCCAATACTGGACTATGAGGCTATATACACCACTAGGAGATAGAGTACATAGGGTTGTGTGCTGCACTGTTCAGAGTCACTGTGCCAATACTGGACTATGAGGCTATATACACCACTAGGAGATAGAGTACATAGGGTTGTGTGCTGCACTGTTCAGAGTCACCGTGCCAATACTGGACTTTGAGGCTATATACACCACTAGGAGATAGAGTACATAGGGTTGTGTGCTGCACTGTTCAGAGTCACTGTGCCAATACTGGACTTTGAGGCTATATACACCACTAGGAGATAGAGTACATAGGGTTGTGTGCTGCACTGTTCAGAGTCACTGTGCCAATACTGGACTTTGAGGCTATATACACCACTAGGAGATAGAGTACATAGGGTTGTGTGCTGCACTGTTCAGAGTCACTGTGCCAATACTGGAGTGATATATGGTTACGAGGTGTACCTGATTAGATGTCAGAGGTCTCTTTGAACTACAAAGTGACCCAATTTTATGAGGTCCTGCTCAGACTGGAGCTCACCAAACTCACTAAACTGTTCAGAATGCTAACAATCCTTCTATATGGCCTGCATGTACAAGCTAACAGGATGAGGGCCTTTGTCAAGTCTGCATCAATTGACATGTATGTAAACTTGGTACCACCCTAGAGATCTCTCTTTGGTAAGGACATGTACGCTAAAGAACACACTATAAGCCTACTATAATTGTACTAGGAATGTGCATGGTATGTTTTGCCTCGCATTAATTGGCCGACTGGCAATTAACATTTCTCCCTACCACTAGCAGCAGTATTTCCATTATACGGAAAATTCGTATAATGATATTATTATTTCAAGGCAATATCCCCCATTCAGAATAAAAGATTTTCCCTATAGTGGGGGTATAGGGAGGGAGGGAGAATTATAGTGGTCCATAATGGTATACACAATATGGGGAGATATAAAGTGGCAACACCAACGTACATCTCAAGTATGCTAACTCTGATATTCCCAACAGACAAGGGGCCAGCATGACTTTACATGACCCATTTTGAAACCACACACAACACAACAGGCAAGCGTGGGTGTACATTATGAGCTGCTAAGCTTCTATAGGGGAAGCCTTGGTTTGGAGGTGCCGTATTTCAATTTGACTTCTTGTCTCTAATGTGTCAGTCAATTCTGAAGGGACAAAAGGCTGCTGTGTACATTGTGAACTGCTACAGTTCTATGTGCATCTGATAGGGGAAGCTTTGGTTTGGAGGTGTCGTATTTCAATTTGACTTCTCGGCTCCAATTTGTCGTCTTCATTTCACGATTTTGATATGAGCACACAGGAAAACAGGCTACTGTCAGCTGCTACATGTGTATATGTATTTTAAGATGGGAAACCATAGCGTGAGGCTATAATGTACTTGGAACCCATGACATAAGGATGCAGGCCAAATTAAATACTAAGACACCATAGAGAGTGTATCATAATACTACTGGAATATGGGGAAATATATACGGTTTGACTGTGGAGGGGTTGTAGGTGTTCAGTATTTACTATAACCAGCAGTGTACTAGATCCCTTCAGGGCTCAGCTCACAAGCAGGCATATTACACAATGAGACATACTCGTGCACACATCAAATGAACACCCAATGGCAACACACACAGAGGGTTTACAAGTGGAACTCCTCTAATCCAGACACTAATGGGGGAGAAGAAAGTGGCCATATTTGTGAGGTGTCCTGAGCATTATACAGTGGAATTCCTCTAATCCAGACACTAATGAGACAAGTGGTCCATATCTGTGAGGTGTCTGAGCATTATCAGTGAACTCTCTAATCCGGACACTAATGGGGCAGAGAGTGTCCATATTAATGAGTTTCCTGGCATTATAAGTGAACTCCCTAATCCCGACACTGGGCAAAGTAAAGGCCATATTTGTGAGGTGTCCTTATTTAAGGGGTTGAATTGCACGCTAGAAACCGGTCTTGGGGAAGGAAAAGGTGTCCTTATTGGAGATGTGTCCTCATTTCAGGAGTATCCTTATTAGAGAGGTGTCCTCATTTCAGGAGTGTCCTTAGAGAGGTGTCCTCATTTCAGGAGTGTCCTTAGAGAGGTGTCCTCATTTCAAGAGTGTCCTTATAGAGAGAGAGAGAGGTTCCACTGTCTACATACACTTCATCGACTTCATTAGAAAAAGTGTTGGCCATATTTACACGCCATAATTCGTACCCACATCAGTGTAACGCAGTCCACCACTGCTTGTCCCTGTTGAAACTATACCTTGTTGAAATAATATCGCAGCTTTAGTGTTTTATTCTCCGTGGAATAACAAATGATGAGAGCAAGGTAAACGCTGTGCGTTGTGTTCTTACGAAACGTAAACAGCCCCACAAGGGATTTAAACCACCAAACTCTACGACGACCCATCCTGTCTGAGTGTACATTTCACGCTGTATGAAGTTAGCCCTGGACAAGTAAAGCAACAATCAATGCAATAATATGGTGAGTTCTGATAATTGATACACACAGTGTGTACCATGCACCATTTGCTGATTCACCCCCTAGATAAAGATCGAGCTTGTTACGTCTACTAACTTGCCCTCTGCATGCCCACACTTCTTCCTCCAACCCCCCCCACACACTTTCTCTCCCTGCTTCCCCCCTATCTCTCCTACACTCTTAATGCATGAACACCCCTTCCTTCTACTCCCCTCCCCTCTCTCCCACCCCCCACTCCCCACTCTCCCCCTTTTCACTCCCTCTCTTTCTTGATCTGTCTCTCCCTTCCCCCCTCCTCCCCTTTCTCCCTCCAATTTCTCCCACTCTCGTCTTCCACCATACATTTCCTACTACATATAACCATCTGGGCAGTGCACATGTACAAGCACACACCTGGCAGTTAGCTCCACAGGTGGATTAGTTTCATGAGTAGGGCAAGATTGTGGTAAGGCTCTACCACCCCCCCTTGATCCCAGATACACACAAGTCTGTGTATATATTACATCTACGTGTATTGGTAGCAAAGTAACTCCCACCGATGGTTAAATTAATTCCCTATTTGTTGGAAAGGTTTTCCTACAAATTATATACGGGTGGTCCACCCCAACTACACAGGGGAATCTGGTAGTAGACAACTGGTATGCCTTGGCACAGGATGTGTGCCTTTTAACCAATACCGTGCTTGTTTCGCAGAGCAGTAGAGCAATAAATCTTCAAAGGAGAAAGTGTGTGTGAATTTTACGGTTCCATTCCATAATCATGAACATTTTCTCTGCGAATTTGACTATTGTAGCAATCTGTGTGTGAAACTTTAAAAAATGCGAGATTCACGTTAAAATTCGTTTATTATAAAAGCGTAGATTGTGCTACCCACGTAATATGTTGAACAGTATTGTAGGGAGGCTTTCCTCCATTGCAAACAACCGCATTGCGAGACAGTGGCTTCTCATACGGCAGCCCTGCACTGACAAACCAACCAGCCCACTCCTAATCTGCACCAGTACATACCTGCACTCCAGAGTATATCTTTCCCTGTGGTCAATGTGAATGGTGTTTCCTCCACTAGCAAAAACACCCTCTACACCAGTTTCCTGTGCCACACGGTAGGGCTGGGCTGATGGTAAGGGATTCATTCGGGCCATTCGTGTGGTATAAACCGCACCGCAATGATCAGAGATTTACAACACCTTTTCCTTCAGTTATGTGAAATCCGAAGCTATGTGATTCACTCACCAACCCAATCACAGCTGCATGGTGCGGCATGCGGCAAAGAACGAAACATGCCACACCAGTACTGTCGGGCATCTTATACGAAAGAGGAATTTCGTTACGTGAAATGGTCAAAGTCAAACTAATAGTGATTGGCAGCAAATGGTTCCTTGGTAACACAAAGTTTGAAAACACCAGTGTAATATTGACATCTGCGCAAAATGAGTGATCTAAGTTTCAAAGTTGCCACCTCTATATTGTTATGGTGTGTATTTATGTGTCTTTATGCTCCAAAGAGATATCATTCCAAACTTTTAACCCTTTTAGCTACACACCTCCCACACCACCACAACTGAAGGTAAGAAATGGCCTCATAATAGCCAGGAACTGATGAAGCTTGCATACACAACTAGAGTCGGTTACATCTGTGTGTATACCGCATTAGAGCGCCCTGGCATCTGCAATGATCCACCCACACTTACTTCTACTCACAAGGAAGAGTCCTCCCGCGCCCGCCCAGCTCAGCTACGCTTCCTCTGCGAGGACCTGTCCGGAAGAGCTGCACGGCGCCACACTGCGTTACTCAGAGTTCAGTTTACGCGCGGCGCACGCTCCGCTCGCCCACGCAAAATACCAGCGGGAAAACCGCGGTCAGCTGTGAATCAGCTGGCGGGCCACGCGCGGGCGGGCTTTTTTCCCGGCAAAACAACCACTTGCGCGACTCTGCCGCGGGTTTGCCGCGAAAGTGTGGAGGGCGTTCCTCCACTATTTTAGGGACTCTGCGCAGGCATCGAGGTCGCTCAGTCCTTCTTCATCCGGGACGAAGGCCAGTGGTGCGTGTGTGTGACTGTGCAACGTGCACGACCGAACTCTGCAGTCGCTAACAACACCTCTACTAACGCTACGCACGTCTTCCCCGCACGTACGGCCGCCGCCACTCGCCATCACGCACCCGACCTCTCGCTCTCGTTGTGTGTGCACACAGCTGCAATACTTCTTTCCGCCACAACTGGCTCATCAGCAAGCCGATCGTCCGCCCAGCCTTCTTCTTCCCTCGCGCACTCTCTCCGTACACCCGTCTGTCCTCGGCGAGAGTTTCCACGCTCGCTACACTTGAGAATCCCGTCTTCAGCCTACTGTGCGTGCCACCAGCGACCCACAGCAAACCCGTCAGACAACGCAACGGTCCAACGCAACCACCAGCGATCCGATCGAACAGCGGACGAACAAAACATGGCCGCGGACCTGCTCTGCATGGAGCTGTCTTCTCACCCGGCTCTGTCCTCGGAGATCCCCGTGGACCAGCGGCGACTGGAGACGTTCCTGGACCAAGAAGACTTGTTCATGCCCACCTACCACAGACAGCACGACGCGGGGAGACTGGCTTTAGCCGAGGACGAGAACCGCACCAGAATGCTGGAGGCCATGCATCGGGTATGCTAGCTTGTATTATACCTTGTGTGTGTTGCAACTGAACTGAAAATTTGCGCGAGCGTTTGTCGTAGTTTTGGGACATCTAGCGTGTTGTCCCGCGTCTTTTCCTGTTCACGCACAATCGACCGCCGGTCAAGGTGTAAACTTTTATAGTACGTTTTTGCCATTGTTTCGCGGCGCGTGTGCGTGGACGGTGCCGGTGTGTAGTAGTTAGTGCGTAATGCTCCTATAAAACTGCGAGTTTTCCTTAGTTACCTGCACTGTTGGTTGACCCTTATTGCCCTGTTTTCATTTCACATCCCCACTCTCTTTCTCTCCTCTTTCCTTCCCTCCCCTTTTCTCCACCCTCTCTTCCTCCCTCTCTCCCTCCTTTTTCTCTCTACAGGCACTCTGCCCTGGACTAGAAGTCAGCAGAAGCGATGTCTACCACTTATCAGTCAATCTCATGGACCGGTTCCTATCCTACGAGAACGTGAAATCGGAACGGGACCTGTGCGCCACCTCAGCCGCCTGTACCATGATTGGTCTGAAGATACTGAGAGCCCGCGAAGAGTGTCTTAGCTACGACTACCTACGATCGTATTTCGACCGTGTTCCCGAGTCAAGGATTAGGGTATGCAACAGAGAAATCGTATTGGGTTTATGTGCCTGCATACAAACTTGATAAGCCCCTGTAGTATAACTAAAAACTTTCACCACCGGAAGACTTTTATGAATAGCTGGAAAGCAGCGTTTTCACGATAAGGTTTAGATAAAGTTTATTATATCTGCCGGCAAGCACGAAATATATTTCGTGGTTTAGTGAAATTTGCCGAAAGTTTTTAGTTGCACACTAGGGCACTGTTGAAGTTGATTTGTGAGATTAGTGTACTGTTTTATGTATGTGGCCTATGTCTTTAGGATGATAAGGGTGACCTTGATTAAAGTGATGTAATGGTGTGGCCCATGCCAATGATTGAAAACTTGTGTTTTTAAATAAACGCTGTCCACATTAACGATGCCAAAAAGCATAGTTTTTGTCTGACCACAGTTTATTTTGAAATAGTACGGTACCTCAATCACATTTGTGTAATTTGGCAATTCGTTCATTACACAAGACGGTTGAACGCCATGTTTGATATTTATGCAAGTTATCTTAACTTGCATTCACTTCTTTAATGTCCCCATAAGGTTCCCATACCTTACAAATGGGGACCAGTTAAAAACAAGACAGGTGTATAACCTATTACCGAAACCTTAGTAGTTTTGTCTTCTTATCTTTCATCTACATAATATAAATGAGAGTTGCATATCATGCACTGTTCAACATTTTATCATGCACAGCACATCGAACAGTAGCATATCATGTAGTGCACAGAGACACAATCCGGACTAAAGGGCCAAAGAAAGCAAGTCATTCTTGCTATCTGTCTGGTACTCCTGAAGCCTCCCCTTACAGGATGTGCAGTGGCCACAGAGTGTACTTGGTAGGCTACAGTAGGTCTCTCAGTGATTCTTGACTATCTGTTGTGGTCTATGCTACAGCTGATAGTTCCCAGCTACTCTGATATAATATAGGCCAGCTACCTGTTTTCTAGATATTAGGGGGCAAATCGGCAGGGAAATGACAGGCCAACCAACCATCCCTGAATACACCTAAATAATAGCTGCAGGGTGCATACAGGAGATATGGTGGCTGGAGCCTTGCCTCCAGCTTGCCTCCAGCTGCATTGTGGTGTTGAAAAAAGAACTATATAGCTTGCAGATGCACACCATCAGAATATGGCACTATCAGCTGGCTGGTTATGCGGTGAAGGTTGTCCTGGGAAAGTAGATAAGGTTTGCTATAGCCCAGCACTTTCTTGAGTCAGCAGGTGGTGGTGGTGGGCTTATTGCTGGGCATAATGCTAGCAGCACTTGCTTAGTGGTTGCACTTCAAAGATGTAGTGTAGAGATGCTCTCTTTTGCTGGCAGGCTAATTCGCATCCAAAGCTGCATTGTACATTACTTTTCGGCGTTTTTTGCCTTTTTCTTCTCTAAGTTAGTTTTCAAGTCCTACACACCATTGACGAATGCTCCTTTTATCGTGTTTGTCTCTTCCTTATGTGTATATACAGGTTTATAGTGCACTTTCAGAACAAATGCCTTCAACCACATTGTTTTTAGCTACCCATCTCTCAACTGCCTATTATAAGTAGTAGTAGTAGTACAGGTGCATGCGTGAACAGTAACATAACGAGAGGAAAATGGGATTAAGTGTGGGGTCTGCTGTTGACTTTCAGTAGGCGAAGGTTAACTCGTGTCCCAAAAGAAGAGGGGGTTTTATGAGCAAACAGTGGTGTAGGGTGAACAGCACGTTTTCACGATGGAAAATAACAGGCCTTACATGTACATATTATGTGTTGTGTGTGTGTGTGTGAGAGGTTTATAGAGAGGTGTCGATATAGTCTTTCACTACGGTGGTAAGAACTTCGTAGCTTAGCCCTAGCGGTGCCCCAAGCTTCTTTGCTATTAGCTCTATCAAAAGATTGAAAATAGTAGGCCTTACATGCACATATGTGTTGTGCCCGCGTGTGTGTGTGTGTGTGTGTGTGTGTGTGTGTGTGTGACTTACATATCACAGGAAGTAGCCAACCATAATATTACTAGAATGAAACCCTGAAGCAATCTGATACAGATTCTTTCCATTTTTAACAGGGGCACGCTGCGTAAATACAAATTTACCGACAGGGGCTTTCGCACAGAAATAAAACAAGCCATATGGTCAAGCAGTGTTGGACTGAAAGTAAACAATGTGGTGGAAGTGCACGACCTAATATATGCAGGAAAGTGTTAATACCTTCGGACCTCACAAACAGGAAAACTGGCCTATTACTGCAGCTTTGCCTGTGCCGTACGGTGTAAATTGATTTTTAAAATACCCAAGAAAAATTTTGAAGTAAATAATTGGGGAGCTTCAAGAAAACATGCACTTAAATTCTGCGAACTTATTTTAATCTTGAAGGTTTCACATTAGTAGATGACTTGTAAATTGTAGCCACGAGTTGATACAAGTCAGCTGGATACGACACATGTCTGTTGCTGTTTGAAATTCTCGCACATGCAGCTGCGGATATCAGCTGGGCTTTAAACCATAGTGGAACACCCCTTTTTGCCATACCTTGCCATCCAGTGGCGAAGATAACAATATTCAGTGATGTAATCACCTGTAGATGTATTAATATTGTAGACGTGAACAGTCAAAATAACGAGTGTGCCACCCCTTGTAAACCAGTACATGGAATGAGACATACATTATTGACAAGGAAACACAAGTATGACAAGAAAGGTGCGAAAATATACGCTTACATCGACAAAACAACAGGCATGCTTTATTCTTAACTTAAATCAATTAGCGCTACAGATCGATTTTTTTCCTTTATAGAGAGGTGTCGATATAAATCTTTCCCTAGCCCTTTAAGCGGTGCCCCAAGCTTCTTTGCTATCAAAAGATTGAAACCACTTCGAAAGTGCATCATCTTTTGTGAATCTTCTGCTTGATAAAGACTTGCTTTTGTTGTTGGAGGATTTCTCATAGAATACCACAGCCCTGTGACCCTAGATGCAGGAAGGCCAAATCCTTACCCGTTGTAGATGAAAATTGCACCGATTTCAGGCGTGTAACATGGTTTGTTGGAATCTTATGGGAGAACCAATGCTTCAAAACAAGTGAAAAGTAGACAAATTTTGGCAGAGCACATGCAATTTACACTCACAAGCACCAGAGTACAGGAGGGAAACAGTAATTTTTACAAGCATAGCTTAGAATTGTGACCGGCTGTGAAGGGAGAGGAAGCACTACTGTAAAGCTCAATAGAAATATAGTGAAACATGGGCAGAGCACACTAGAGCATACAGAAGGACACAGGCACAGAGAGTGAGGTGGTTGAGCATGGGTGGGCAGGTGGCTGAGTCACTCACCTGGGTCCAGCAGATAGCAGGATTGTGGGTCTCTGTTTGTAGCTCTGGCAGCAGTCCACCCACTGGGATGTGTCAGTTGGAGCGTTCAAACCAAAGTGTGCCCTGCTTGTGTAAACCCTTTCAGACCAGCAGAGTGTGTCCAACTATCATAGCTGGCTTATGAAGTCACTGTGTTGTGTGGAAGTGCAGCTTATAGTAAGCAGTACTGGGTACATATTCCAGCGGCTATATACTATGTATATACTGTACTTGGACATCCATGAAACACTGGCTGAACATTGCTATTAGTACTAAGTAACTTCAGTAGGCTTATATATAGCACTGCCTAAATGATGTTTCGGACAAACAGACCGGTTAGTTTGTCTCTGTCTATACACGCCCTCAGGGATCTGTTTGCTTGTTGGGTTTGCCGGGTTTTCTTGTGCAATACATAGTACTTCTGAAGTAGGCTTAAGACATTTCGAACACTGGATGGACATGGCTATTAGTGTCAGTGGGCTTAGCACTGCCTACACGGTGTTTTAGACAAACAGGTGTTTAGTTTCTATACACGCCCTCACGGACATGTTTGCTTGTTGAGTTTTCGGGGTTTTCTCACGTCTGTACACACTATGCACTCTGGGGAGGCATGTATTGTGACTCGCATATACTGTATAATGCAGAAGTGGGTAGAGAGTGGGGGGAAAAAACTGGGCATACAGAGGGAGTGAAAAAAACTAAGTCGCCAAATGTGGCAATTACCCTCCTTGCTTGTTTCGATAACACAAAGTGCTTTACACTCCTTTTGGTTGAAGTGTTTTTACAAGTCCCGTCCCTGCAGTGATGAAAAGTACCGAGATTCCCTTATGTTTTCCGTGTGAATCCCTCCCCTGCGAAGGCATTTATTGTGGCTGGATTTGATAGCCTTTCCCTCGCCTTTTGATAGCCATTTGGCAGTGTTTGTTGCCTCAAAAACTGTGTGTTGTGTTGGCATTGGGCTCCTAGTACTTAGTATATATAAATATATAATATATATATAGGTATGTATATATATATATATATAATTATATATATATATAATTATATATGTGTGTATATATATATATAATTATATATATATGGGAATGGTACCTAGCATCCTAGATGTATAAGGCTATGATAGGGAGTTTTGTTCATCTTCTTCTTCTAGTGTAACTTGCTACACGGCGTCCTAGTGGGGTTGGACCTTTATGTAGGTGCTATATACCTCAGAGGGGCCCTGGAGTTACTAAGCAGTATTATGTCGGAAGTTAGAAAGTTCCTAGATAGAAGCATTTTTAACCCGGAACGCACTGTATGACTAGCTTTTTAACGCCAACCCTCAGCCTATACTAATGCAACCTACGTTCTGTTTTAACCTCAGTTATACGTACGTGTAGAAAGCCTTACCGGGTTTTCCATTAAGGGTATGTACGTCTTTCGGGTGGAGTTGGGACTAAAAGTTACCCCCAGAGTGTAAAATTGCAGTCTTGACAGCAATCCAGGGCACAGGATATCCAAACTCTACTATGGCATTGATATGTGCCTTGGAGTGGAAGCCAGGTGCTAACACAACTATTGGTCTGTAGGGGTGTCTGCCCAGTATGTGATGTCCCTGGAGTCTCTGCGGTAGAATGTGTATGTGGGAAGTGGAGGGAGGGAATGAGGGAGGGTAGAAGGAAGGGGTGTTGATGCATGCAGAGTGTAGGATAGGTAGGGGGAAACAGAGAGAGAAAAGATGGGGGGGGTGGGGGTGTTCATGCGTGCAGAGGGCAAAGTAGAGGAGACATAACAAATGTCATCTTTATCTAGTGGAACAGTGGACGGAGGTAAGGACCCTGAGAAAAAAGGGGGCCAACACCTGCAGGTTTACCTTTTTACACCCTATCAAGTTGAGCCGCAACAAGTTTGGGGTTAGCTGTCTATCTCTGTTTGGGCCCAGTTAGTGCAAGTCTGCATGTCTTGGGTATAGTTAGTTTACCGGGGAGAGTCGATTCTGGTTCGCAGTGTGTAAACTCTGCCCTTCCCTCTGCTTTTAATGTTTGCACCTGCACAATACCCCCCCCTGTGCACCATAGTGTATGGAACTATTCTTTTGCTTTCAACCTGGCACTACGAGACATTGACAAACCATCCCATTTCAATGTGGGACAGCTGATAACATGTAAGACTGACAAACTGTCAAATTTAGGATTAGGCATTAGCTGTCCCATTTCATAATGGGACAACATGTTAAGTGTCCCATTTCGGGATGGGACAGCTGTTCTGAAGGCAGGATGCTGTGAGGCCATTGGTATGAAAACTGGTGGCCTGTTGGTGGGTGGATTGTGGCTTCAGGCTTCCCAAATCAGCTGATTGGTAATTGATTGTTGCCCTATATGGCCCCACCACCCCCTCTTTAGTTGTAACTTTGCACCCAGACACTCTGTGTGTTGTTTATTAGCACTTTCCTATATAGCTCAAACTAGAAAGTACTTGGTTTGTGAGTCTGTCTGTCTGTCTGTGGTTCTTCAATCCGTCTATCTGTTACCACGTTTTCTGCCGCCACCGCAACGAGACAACAAAGTAACGATACCAACTTTTAGTGGGAGCGAGCTTCACTCTAGTGTAAGTCAGTAAATATTCTTGACTGCTGCCACTTCTACTACCTTCCTTATACATCTGGCCGGGCTGAGGGTTGAGCTTCTAAAAGACTTGCAGCTGCTGTATGTTATGATGTATCTGCTACAGCTGCTACAGCTGCAACAGAAACACAAGAATCCAGGTAGCCGTCTGACTCCCGCAAAAACTTATCCAGACGGCCCCCTCCGGCTGCTAGCCGGCTTTGTTCTACAGGACTACAGCATTACCTGTTACCGAGCGAGCTTCCGACTAGACGAGTTACATGTGGACGTGTAAATGTGATGTTAGACTGGTACATGTACACCGTTGAACAATAGGCTGTTGGCAGTCGGCTTTCTGAGCTTTTCAGTGGTTTCCTAACAACAGGAACTACAACATAGCACCTCTGGCTGACAATAGCTTACCATTATTCTTCCGTACAATGTGTGAGGATTCTTGATAGCAGTATGTGTAGTGTAGGGACTTTGTACTTCTGGGCTAACAACACTACACAAGCTAGATCAGTTTCAAGTTTCATAGTTTTGTATCTCAAGTTTGACCTCCTGCCCTCCGGATTCCTCAGCAGGAGTATAGTGTTAGCCCCAGCTGACACCACCAAAAGAAAGACTTTGCAACTTCTAAGAATTAGCCCGAGTGCCTTCAACCTCTGCAGAACCTGAGATCCCTTTGGTGGGGGTTTTCATGGGTACCTCTCCTCCACTATGGCCTATCCCCCACTATGGCCTATCCCCCCCACACCACGCATACACACACCAGTGGGAGCTCAGCTGTTATGATAGCTGAACAACAGAGACTGTATGTGTGTGTGTGTGTGTGTGTGTGTGCTTGATCCGATAGATGCCAGTTCACTATTGTGTGAGAATGCTGAAAATTGTGATAATCCTAGAGGTTTTTTTTCCCGTTGCTTACCTCCTTCCCTACTCCCGCAAACAGTGAGAGCTACGTAAGCTGGCATAATCCACAGAAATTAAGCTTTCGCAGCCTACCATCTGTAGTGCTACCCTGCACAGCATTTTAGCACCAGCTAGAGGTCCCCCCACACACACACACATGTTTTCATAGGTGACTGTGATTGAATGTAAGCTGCCAGCACCTTGTGCATCAGACTAGTGTGGCCTCTATAGTACTGCGTGCGCTGATTAGCTTTCACCAGCCAAGTTGCCCTCTCCCTCCCAACTTCATTACTGCCCACAGCTGCTCCACTCAACTAAACCTCACCCAGAGTGAAAGGAAGGGATGTGTATACAGTCTTTTCATTCCCACTGGTTCTTTTCTGAGTAGTGTTTCCCGCAGGTTCCCAAAAGTAGGTTGTGTTGAACAAAGTTGTGGTGTTGTCCCTGTAGGTTTAACTAAACCTCAAATATTTTTCTTAGTTTGGTTTCTGGTAACTAATGCGCAATGAGAAATACCCCCAGTTTTCCCATAGCCAGAAATGTATTGTGTGTTGTGGTGTAAAGCTATGTATATGGGTTGTGTCCTGTGGTGTAATATCTTTGTGTACCAATTTCTACTGGGTTATAAGTATGTATAGTGGGATACCCTTGTGGCCTATGGCCACAGCTGAATGTGTTATCGTAATTGGAGCCCTGCTTTTGTAGATGGTATCAGCTATGCTTCCATGGTGAAACCTGTAACAAAGTACATCAATTTGGTGGTGTGCTACATTGTTACTATAGATATCTTAATTGAGGCCCCAGTGTTCTCCGGTTCAGTAGTGATTCAAGTTGGGAATGTATTAAAAACCCTATGGTCCCAAAGATGCTTCCATTGTACGGAATACCCTCTTCAATGCTTAGTGTAGCTCTTGTTCTCCCCAGGGACACTAATAATATAGTGCTACTCCTTTTTACTCACAGAACCACCGCATGATGCTAAACATTTGAGAGAAGAATCTTTTACGAATTACGTAACTCTAAACCGAAACGGAATTTCTCTTTCTCAGCACCCTGCGCGTGTTTGTGTGTGTGTGTGACTTTCAAGCTCGCTCACGAGAAATGTGTTGCATTCGCTCTAGTGATGTATGCAGGTAGGCCACCCCATGTAGCTGTGTTGCATTCGCTCTTATAGTGATGTATGTAGGTAGGCCACCCCATGTAGCTGTGTTGCATTCGCTCTAGTGATGTATGTAGGTAGGCCACCACATGTAGCTGTGTTGCATTCGCTCTAGTGATGTATGCAGGTAGGCCACCCCATGTAGCTATACAGGTAGCCTGATGTCTGGTGTAGTAATCAGCATTGCATGCCATGGTCAGTTAGATCTCTTCCTAATTCCGCTCCCTGATCAGCATTCTTGCTACTGTGGGTATCAATATTTCTGCTCTGGTAGAGTGGGCTTTGTTGGTTTGAGTTACATTTTACTCCAAAATATTTCCCTTTTCCTATTTACTTTTCCTTAATTCTTGCTCCAATTGGGGTCTATTGTCCGTAAAAGGTGTGCACGGATAATTTAATTAGCTCTGGATTAAAAATTCTTTTTTTGGGGTGTGAGGGGGAGGGAATGGATGGGTAAGTGAGCGTATGGGAAGTTTAGGTGGTAAGCGAAGCTGCATAATATTGTGTCAGTTTGCTGCAAAGCAAAGTTCTAGCTCGTCGACACTTGATGCGGTGGCGCAGACTTGATCTTTGTTTCTGCTTTTTCTGCATTACGTCTTTCCACAACTTAAAGGGAATGTGGCAGTATTAAGGGCGAGATTTAGAAATGTTTCTAAAAATGGAACTCAATTGCATAGTTCATTGTGCCCCTATTGTTTTGCTCTATCATTACATTTCTAAATTTAGCCCTTATATTATACTGCCACACTCCCTTTAATACAAATCACATCTGTGCCTGTTTTATGATAGTGGACCAGACTGATCACCATAGGTGACCAAACTCACCCCCTACCACCAACCTCTTCCTCCCTCACACACTAGATACCTGCCCACTTACTCCTGTCTTTGTGATATGGTAACCCTCTGCTGGCATTCCCCTGGGCTAAGCAAACACAATGACCACTGGAGTAGTATGGTATCTTGAATTACTGTTACCAGCTGATACCCTTGGCCCAGGGAGGCCCAAACCTGCCTTAGTTTTCCTTGAGAATGTTACTGGTGTAGTCCATTGGAATCGATCCACTATAGAACGCCGCCCCATCTGTGTGTATATGCGTAGACGCTCTAAACCCAATCTTGTTGGGGAAGTAAAACTATCTGAGGTGAGCCTGACACAAAATTTATATTCAGGGAAATGCTTACCTGGAGCTTCCTGCATTTAAGAACCTACTTTGCCAAATTGCGAGGTAGTTTCACTTGCGCAATGGCAAGACATTTTGCTTGATGCTTTGCTGGGTAGAGAATACCACAGCCATTGAATGCACTTGGGTTATGTAGGTGCAAGAAAGTGAACGATACACAAAGAGATTCACTCCGCGCTACTTCCAACTTGCGAGAGTAGTTTTGTCTATCACACCTCCCTCTCCAACTGTGGAACCACCCCATGTCACACGCCGCTTGAACATTCACGGCACTTAATTCGTTCACCGTGCTTAAATCACACACTGGAGTGATCAATCACAATGCCATGGATACACTTACTGATGGGACCTTGTAGCTCAGCTGTGTATGGGGCTATGGGGACACCAGGTATTCATGTGGGAGAGATAGAGGCACCGAATTCTTGTTGGATTGTTCTTACACAATGAGGGCACTGATAGTGGTAGAAGGGAAAGTATGTGTTTGCTGCCCTAATCTCTAGGCTCACTGGCTCCCCGCTCTGTGTAATAGGGTGTTTGTCATGTGGTAGTGTGTGTCTATGAAATCTCTCTTTCATTTGTCCCCTGTGCAGGAGAAAGAGAAACACATAGCCAAGAAGCTAAACTGGAACCTCAATGCCGTGACCATTGCCAACTTTATCGACGAGCTGTCCAGACCGCTGGCCCTGTATTTTGAAACCAGTCTCATTCGGAAGGTCGTGACGCACTCTCTCACTCTCGCCAACGTCTCATTACTGAGTGAGTACACGTCTCTCTTCCTCCTCTTTACTCACCTTCCCATTACTTCTCACATGATAATCTATAGCACACACGTGCACAGTGCCTGTGTATGCGCAGTTTGGATGTGAATACACATGGTGGAGCACTTTAACACTAACATCTACGACACACACAGAACTACTTTAGTTGTATTATGTGTACTAATGTAACCCACAGTTATGCAATTACAACGTTGGTATAGTAGGGAAATAGGGTGCCAAACTGACCCGGCCATGGGTTCACCACTTTCTCTTCTCTCACCATATCATGTCATCTGTCCTGAGTGTAGTTGACTTGTTTGTTGGGCCTTTCTACCTCGTAGTTGACACGTGCTGCATAGTTACCGCCTCATCACTCCCCCTCCCCCCCACACACACAGACCACCAGTTCATGAAGGTCCCTCCCTCACTGCTGGCCAGTGCCTGTCTCTGCGACGCCGTAAAACATCTGGCACCTCATCTCCACAGCAAGTGTGTCGAGGAGCTGACAACACTCGCAAGATTGGAGCAGGTGAGATCCAAAACTATAGCATGCTACTTCCACAAAAGCTCAGTAGTAGATAGTGACAAGTTAGAAGCCTAATGGCCCTTTTGCACTGTACCATTCTCTGAGATGCAGTGAAAACACTGCTGCTGCACCTGCCAGTACAAACTCCAATTGATGTGCACTTGTTTTTACACGTGGGTGTTGAATGGTGTAAGCCAGCCATCATAACATTGCTGGTAGTGTCACTAGTGTGTGTTTTTGGTGTGGTGGGTACCATAAAACAGTGGTTAAGACTTTGATCATACAGAGAGAGGGTGTGTGTTGATATGTACTGTAGACAAAACACAGATGTTGTTGAGCTTACTCTCTCTCCTTCTTCTCTCCTTCCCCTTTCCTTCTTCCCTTTCCCTCCCTCTCTCCTTCTCTCTTTCCCTGTCTCCCCTCCCTCTCTCCTTCTCTCTTTCCCTTCCTTCTCCCTCCCTCCCTCCCTCCATTCTTCCTCAACAGGATGTGCTACTGCAACACGAAGAGAGTGTGGGGTACATGGTACAACTAAAACTACAGGCACTGGAGAGTCCGCACACGTCAACTCCAGCCGGACTGGAGGACATAGAGAGTCAAGAATTCGGTAGCCCCGCCCACTTCAGCTTCCCCGACACCTCATCAACAAACTGTTCACAGCAGCAGATTCAGAATCAGCTCCAATATCCGTCACACGAACCGGCGTGACTTCTTCGTTGCGTAGGATTACCTCATTGTTAAAGAACCACCTCCCCACCTTCCCTCCCTGTGTCATCCCTCCTCCAACTAATTAAATTCCACTTCTCCCTCCACATATATCCAAAACTCATCCCCGTCCGTCCGTACTCCCATCCTCGTACCAAGAAACTCCATACTCCGTACTCCCATAGTGACATCTGGGGTTGATTTATACACATGCCCCAATGTATATACTGTGTTCTCCCCATGCATCGTGTGCAGAACATATGGTTCCCCAACGGAAAACCCCTTTTTTAAAGTCATTTTTATCTTCTCAGCCACCCCCCACTCCCCCCACTCCCCCACTCTCTCTCTCCCACTCTCTCTGCAATATCTCAATCTTGATCACCAGTTTTAGCTGAATTCTTTTCTCTTATGGTTTATGTAATTCTAGGCTTTTAAAAGAACTTTTGAACGGTTTTCGACGCTGGACTTTTTGAACGTTTGGCTTTCCTTGTACTCTCTACATTTTTAGACTACCATTTTGACTAGGAGACCTTTGACTTTTGACACCTTTTATTATTTGTTTTATTCTGTGATGTATAATTATACTGTATTATGTATAATACGTGCACAGAATGATATTATATAAACCACTGAGAACAGTTTCTCCTTTCTGCACCATCCCGCATAATTATTAAAAAAA
>CASHTH010002033.1:0-50827 GCA_030341885.1 Geodia barretti
GTATTAATGCTAATAACTATTTGACCCGTCTGAGATTGGGACGATACCTCGCTAACAGGGACAAAATCATTGGCTCCATAGTGTCCCTGTTACAACATATTTCTGTTATGAAGGCGTAGCCATTTACTTTCTTCCCTGCCCACCACACATTTTAACGACATAACATGTTGCCAGCATTATTCTGTTTACAGTGGCAGCCTGGATGACCAAGAGATGAAAGAAATAGTGGAAACAGAGAAGGCATATTGGACATTCTCAAGCGTGGACCATCCTCCACTACACAGTGCCACCACCTAGTGACTCGAAGAGGCTATGCAAACTAGCCAGGTGTGTCGTGTTGTGTGCGTGTGTGTGCGTGTGTGTGTTGTGTTGTAAATTGCAAGAGTTTCCTTCCACTGCTTTGTTAAATCCTCTCATTCCTGTGACTTCCTTTGTCGACAAGAAGTCTAGTGTGCATTTCCTGTATGCAGTTCCTGTATGAGTTCCTGTATGCAGTTCCTGTATTGCAGTTCCTGTCTGCAGTGTAGGGGACTGCCTCATCCTTAGGTGTGTTATGTAGAGTACAGCGCCCTATTATGGCTGAGCTCTTGCCAGTCAATGCAGTCTAACACTGTAGCCTTGCAGATGGTTCAGTTAGGTTGTGCACACTGCATCTCCATGGGTGCCGTTGATAGGGAACTCCCTGTACATCTTGAACAGCATGCGTGTACAGCAACTGTTACTAAAAGTCCTTGCCTACGTCAGGCAGATGCTGTTAGCCCTAGAGACAGTGCATGTTGGGTAGTTGTTAATGGCAACACATTATAAACCAACCATGCTGCCATTATAGCGTTCTGCTACAAGGGATGCATAGGAGATTGTGCAAATATGCGAGAGACCGCATTTACCATTTGCGCACATTGTATAGCTTGCTGCGCTCACTTGCCACTCGTCATGAAGGGTACATGTGCATTAGAGGGCTATCATTCACAGTGAGTGCCTATGCATTCACAGAATGTGTACAAACCATGGTGTAATCCATCCTGCCCACACCAACACGCTATTTTCTATCCCACTTGTTCATTGTGATACCGTGTAGTGGGGTGTCCATTGACATATATACGACCATTTAATCTGTACAGCTGCTAGGAAATACAGTCACAGCATGTGTATATACAGACCCATTAGGAAGCATGTAGTTTCATAAATGTGGCAACATCATGTACAGCGTTCTCCATGTAGTATGTGAATGTTCTCCATGCTCATACCCACACCTTCGCTATAAATAGATGCATGTGTCGATCTGTACAAACTGTATACTGTTCATGCATGCGTGCTCTTATGGTGGTATCATACGTGTGTAAGTGCAGAGTACACTGTGTATTGCAGTGGTGAATTTGGCTGGCGATCAGGCAGTTCCCCATATGCTTGTCTTTTGGACACTGAATACTATATCAGTACCCACCCTTTGTGAAGTCATCCCTGGATCTATACTAATAATAGTGTTATTGTACTCCACACAGCGTGGTGGTGCTGAGGAGCCAGCTCACTAGGCAAACTGGGACCACAGTGGCAAGAAGACTGTACAGTTCTCCAGCAGTTGGTGATGCTGAGTATGGGAAAACTGACGGGTCAGTCACAACTTCCTCACTGTACTAGATGTGATCACTCCACCACTGACCCACACCTGTGGCTAGTGTTATCGATTTACCCCTCTTCACCTCACAGACCCAGATGCAGCCAGATGAACCAGGTCACTACGGTAAACTGGACCACAGCGGCAAGAAGACGCCTGTGGCATATCCTGGCTCCTCTGAATATGGGAAACTAGACCGGGTGAGTACAGTTACTCTTCAACACACGTAACGTGCCACCTGACCCACACCTGTATAGAGTGAAAACCTTGCATCCCTCTTCACCTCACAGACCCAGATGCAGCCAGATGAACCAGGTCACTACGGTAAACTGGACCACAGCGGCAAGAAGACGCCTGTGGCATATCCTGGCTCCTCTGATATGGGAAGCTAGACCGGGTATGTGTGGCATGGTGTATGGGCATGCATACTGTACCTACATAAGTATATATGGTGATGTCTCCCTGACCAATGTCACATACTGAGTTGTACATGTGTGATACTTGGTTGTCACAGTCCAGATGGAAGATCCTCTCCACTATGGCAAACTGGGACCATCCGGGAAGAGAGGAGCCACTCTACCTGGTGGGGTAGTATCCCACTGACCCTGCCAGCTATGGGAAACTGGACAATGTGAGAAACATGTGGTGTATAGATAGTTCTCTTGTCTAAAATGTATCATGAGACAAGGAAACACTGTAAGTGGCTAGTTTCACTATGCAATCTGTGCACAGCCAAGCTGCTCATATCCATGAGCACATGAGTAAACACATCAGGCCAACCTGCAAAGCCATGCACTTATCCTTAGAGTACATGACTACGTGTGCCTTATATGGTGGCTTGCATGTGAAGTGGTTCGGTATTATCATGTCAGCACTGGAGTGTGTATAGTAAACCGCTTTGGTGGCAGTGAAGCATGAAAAGTGTGCCTTGTATTGTATACACAGCCACTGAGTGCATAGAGACTTGTAGGCTTGCTAATGCTGACTGCTATGCCAGCTATGTAATCTTACATTGTACCATCCCAATATACATCATTACTGTGTACTCTCTCTCTCCCCTCCACCCAGACCCAGATGCAGGCTAGTGGCAGCTCTGCTAGAGGTGGTGACATGTACGACACAGTGTCCCATGAACCTCGTCACAAAGTCCCTTCCTCAAAGTCGAAGAGACAGCACTCTAGCAGTGGTGAGGAGGCCTCTCTACCGTAGTCACATGTGCGTTCATCAACAGCACACCACACCACTCTAAACACTCCAAACACTCTTCTATATCCCACTTGCTAGACAAAACTCCTTCAGAAACTCTTAGATGTGCCCCACTTTACACCTCTGTTCCCACAGTGGCACTAGCTCAGCTGTTAACTATATATAAGTGGTAAAGAGATGACAATTGTTACTGTCTTACTGTTTTGCAGCAAATTTATATACCACAGTATCTAGTGAGTTTTTGGAGACGATATCCATCGTCCCACTATTTTAGTTCTCTGGGAGAGTAGTATTACCACTACAACAGAAATTCCAGCAATTAAAGTGCAAACCCTCCGCGAACTGCGCATGCGCAGTAAGCTTACCACTATTGATAGGCTGGGCTTTAGTATGCGTTTACCCGTGGTCTCCCGCTATAGCTTGCTGAGAGTCTGACACGGACTGGCTACAGTAGTAGATAGCATGCGGGAGCCGATACACACCCTTTTTTGAAGGAAGGTGTAAATGCAGGTTTTAGATTACCTTTCGGCAACACATAAGTCGCCTTCTTTGCTTCCGTGATTTTCTGAAAAATATATTCAATAAGAGTAGTCATGCCCAGCTACCAGGGCAGCTTAGGTGGTTTTCATTTACTCTACCTATACCACCCACTCATTTTGGTTGGTTGAATCCCCACATTCATACCCCTGAGATGAGGAGGGTTAGCACACTTGACAGTATAGTGAGACAGACGAGCCACCCACTCAGGACCAGAAGTGAGAGGACAAAGGAAGCTATCAGTAGACCATCTCTAACAGCCACTGTTCCACTGGGAGACTGACACAAGGAGTCATCACCTCTCACATATCCATCATCCTCTGAGAAATCTGATGACAAGTGAAATGTACACTAATACACTTAATTAGGTAGCCAACCAACCTTACCATTTGCAATCAGGTATCCAAGGAATGCAAGCCATAGATCAGTCTCTAGAACAGGAATAACTATCACAAGGAACAATGTTGGAAAACACCAGGCAGTCCCTGCAGGGATTGAAACTCACTATCTATACAGACACAGACTACTACCACTACCTTTTGTAGTTCTCTGGGAGAGTAGTATTACCACTACAACATAAATTCCCACTCCAGCAAATGAAGGACAAGAGTCCTATCACTATCATTGCAACGTTTGAAGTACTCAACTTTCCTGGCAGAGAGGCTGCATGAAAATGGAGAAAGATTAACTGCACTTTTAGTCACAGGACTCAACGAGATCTCTTTATACACCTTTTGCTACATTAGGTGTCTCTCCATTCCATTGCACGTTAGCACACATGTTCTCTCCTCTGGAGAATGACTCAAGATGCAGTAATCTTGAGAAGTAGTGTAGGTAGCAGTACTGCCATGGCAATTCCAGTGTATGAAGCACATAAGCTTGTCTCAGAATCACGGCTACAACACAGAACATCGTCTGTGACTTTTGTTTCATCACATCTCATCAGTAGATCATCCAACAAGCATACTGAATCAATAGCAGACAAATATCAGCGTCATACAAAACCCTTCCCATGCAAAGGCAGAGCAATGTAGCTATTATCTAACAGCTTCATAAAGTGACATTATACTAATTTACCCTTAACAATCCCTTGAGATGGAAGAACCCAGTTATCATTTCCACATCTGCTCGTGAACATCTGTCTTCCATTAACAAGGAAACGTTCATTGGTGGTGTAGGTAGCAGTAGATCCCAGAGATACTCCATCAAATGTCACATTCCTCCAGAAAATGAGTAGATGCCCAGACCCCCTTGAAACATATGAGTTTCACTCCAACCAACGTTAGATATCCGCAAATCATTTGGATCACAAACTGTCAGAAGGAACAAGAATTAGATAATGTACAAAATAACACCTTCCCTCACTCACAAATGGATATGTCAGAGGCATCGGTCCTCTGGGTGACACAACCCAGGACCTCCACAGCCACTGAATATGAGGTAGTGATGCTCTCAGAGGAAAAAGTGTATCTGCAGTTGTCTCTAGTGCAGTTGTCTGCAGTGACAATATCAACTGTTCTCTCAACTCCAGATCCATTAATGATGATAACTCTGTAGTCAGCCTCTCTCCCTAGAACCTGACATAAATTAAACCAGAGTTAATTACTACCATTTGTATGAGAATGTCTTACATAAGTTCTTGGCCAGTTGACAATGATGGAGTCTACATCCAGTGATGTCACGGTGGACATTATATTGTACACATATTGATAGGTGAAAGGTTGAGTTGTTCTCTCCATACCTAGCAAGGCAAGCATAATTATTACAAGACATGATTGTTAAAAGTTATACATGAGCTAGTGCAATGAAACACGCCTCACATTGAAGTAACAGTATTCGAACCTCTTAAATTTGCTGTGTTCGTTTGCAATCTCTCCAGTCAGTGTGTTATTACAGGTGTCAGCTCTGACAGTAATGTCACTCTGATTCACGTTGACAGTGAGGACTGTACTGGGTCTGAGTATCAGGTGTGGTGATGACTGAACTACCATTCATGACCATACAGTCTCCAGATGACTGGCAATCAGAAGGTGGCGAGTCACAGTCAACACATACTGAGACACAGTTCCAGCACAACTGACGATGGCCTCACTCCACTCCACACTCACCACACACTCTCCCCCTCTTCCCACATCTCTCTCTGAGATGGTGGCTGAGTTGATTTGAGAGTGTGATAGAAGATCTGTAGAATGATTGTTTTAGCATATAGCATGACTCCTCACAAACCAAGCCACCTACGATACCAGATCTCCTGGTCAACATCATCCATCAAGACATTGTATTCTGGTCATATTGAGACTTTCATCCACTTGACTGTGTAGTCAGAGTAGAGGAGCCATCTTCAGTGATTTTCACAAGAATTCTCATTTGGTCCACATGTTTGGGTCTGTGACTAAAGGCATTGGTAATCTTAGTGCAGTACATGTCGTAACTGTTCCTCCATCAGTGTAACTCCCCAGGTGTACAAACTTGTACTTGTTTGACATGTGAATGTCATATTGCCTCCAGGACACGTGTTTGACACTTGAATACCTTATGAAGAAAGAGTAATGATCTTTTACACATCGAAACCACTATTATCATTCAAGAAGCTCCATGCCTTGCCTGAAAGTGAAGCAAAGATGCCGCAGATGAGCAACCAAATGCCATTCTAAAGTAGCTTAACTCTTTGCATTGGGGTTAAAATTCCAAAGTTTCCTGATGGTGGCTGGAAAGCTGCTGGTTAGCAAAAAATGCTCCTAATATGTCCTTTTATGTTTCCGTGTAGACAGCTAGCATCCTCACACAGTTTGCCAGAGCAAGTGATTCACTGCAGGTGCAATTCCCTTTCTTTGGAGTTACTGCAAATGTGTGGAATGTATATAACCGCCCCCGTTATGCTATTTCAACAATGCATAGCTATAGTGGCTGTGTGTGTATCAGAATTTACCTAGATCTAATGTAACTAGTATATATAGAGAGACAGGGTAATTACATATGTACACGTACATACCTTTATGGTTACCGCTTGGTACCAGCACGCATGCCCACACAGGGGATCCTCTTCGGTTTTGTACTCGTGTGACTCAGTATGGGGGAGCAAGCTTGACTAAACCTCACTGAAAGAGTGCCCAGCCCAAGCCCAAGTGAGCCCTTTGTCCCAAAAGACAACCCTCTTATTAATTTTAGGCTGAAACGTGGTTCGATCTCCTGCCATACACCTTGAGTTTACAAAAATCATTTATTTTCAACTTGACTAAGAAGCAATTAAGGGATAACTACAATCGTACTGAATGTTCACATGGTAGTATTATAGCTACATCACAGCTGCACTTGTCCATAAGCAGTGTTGCGAGAGGTGGGAATGTTGTCCTTGAGTACTGGACCATATGCCTCATTGGAGGTCAGCTGAATGTCTTGTGAACTCTTGACCTCTCTTGCCACATCCACCTCCTCATAGGTGACTGGTGGGGGGAGGGAGGGGAGAGGAGGAGGTGGGGCCAGACATCCTGCCCCTCACTCTCTGTATGAGGTACAGTCCCACCACTCACAGTAGAACTCCAATAGTTAGAAACACAAAACTGCACACAACACCAACAATTACTACTGCAGCTGCATTTCCTCTTTATTTCAGATCCAGTCTCATGCTCTAATGAAAGAAGGTTGGACATACTTTATAATCGTAGCATTTTCCCCACACATTAAGGTTTGGTGCATTCAACTCACTTGCATTGCTGATTATCAGCTCAGGAGCTGTCCACATGTTATTAATTGTGCATCTTCTCTCCAGGATTCTAACTCCATTAACTAGATAGCCTTCTGAAGTTCTGTATGTGGCAGTAGATCCCAGGGACACTCCATTGTAGGTCACATTTCCACCAGGAAATGAATAGACACCCATTCCATCAGCTGTGAACTCTGGTATTGCTGTCCAATCAACACCAGGGAAGAGCAGGTCTTCTGGAGAACAAACTGAGGAAAAAAGGTAGTTAAAATTAGGGCGTTTACTTTTCTCTTAGGGGTTAATTATGAGGAATGTTGCATACAGCTGCAGATTGATAGTGTGGACAAAGAGTTGCCAGAGTAGGTTCTTCTCATTTTTTATGGAAGATGGCTAAAATATATATATTTCCCACTTCGAGTTAACACATTTTCAGAATGTTTTTGTCTGTGTGCGTGTGTGTGCATGTGCCATGTGTACATGTGTGTGTTGTTGTGGGTAGAGAAGAGGGAAAATGTGATGGTACACCCAGCATCTTGCATTAACACCATCCTCACCATGACTGGTGGCGTCAGTCTCATCAGTGGTGGCGGTTGGATCATCAGAAACCTCACCACGAACCTCTAGTGGATTGTCAACTCCCAGATCCCTGCCTGTCACTGACTGGGGAACTCCTCCAATTAAGGAATAATGAATCACTTCGACCGCTCCCTCTTCCCTGAGACACACAGACATGCGCATTACACCACCGAGAGGTGAGAGGATAGAAACCCTGTCGATATTGATGGTAGTGGTAGTTGAGCTGTTTAGAACCAGAGACACCAGACAGCCAGAGGAGAGAGAGCCGGTGGCAAAGACACATGTGATCCTGGCTGTCCCATTCTCATAGTGGAACACTGCCACACTCTGGAGACCTGAGGTGACTGTAGAGAGAAGCAGATAACCCAGATCACACTCACCAGTGACTCCACCCACCAAATGAGACCTCTGTTGTCATGGGATCATCAATGGAGAAATGGAAATGGTTGCTGGCAGACAGCGTGGCTGAGTAGCGAGAGTTCTCCTTCAGACCAGTCGCCTCAGCCACCATCTCTGACTCTGACCCGGTCACCTGGACTGCTATCACCTCCTCTGGTCCTCCTTCCTCAGAGAGGGTTAGGGTGTAGTTTAGAGGGAAACAGGACTCGGGCCTCTGCACAAGAGAAGGGGACGAATTGTTCAAGACTTTCGAAAGTAGCATTTGCAGGCATACATTTCTAGCCACTCCTGTACATTTCACAAATGGTTCCACAACAACAGAGGCAATGCACATGAGGAACGAACCTGGAAGAAAAGTCTGAGAACAGCTCTGGAGTCAGAAAGCTGTTGGCTGTCGTGAGAGACTTCAGTTGTTACCGCCCCTAGAGGACCTGGAGCTGTCAGAGAGAGAGAGAGAAGAAAAGCGAAAGTGCTACTGAAGGGGTAGCTACATAAGAGCTTTGTATATAAGCAGTTCTGTCCACCCAAGTATCGCTGTCAAAGATCTTCTAAACCTGTTCTCCCTAAAAAGTTCCCAGCTACAGCATGGTGTATGAGGCATAGCTCACCAGAGGGATGTAAGGCAGGAGTAGAGGAGGACGAGCTGAGAGAGAGACCGACATCATTGAGAGAGAAGACAGAGAAGGAGTAGAGGTGGCAGTCTAGTGCCTGTCTCTCTGAGATCTGGTGGGTGAAGCTGGTGTCATTCAGAGGTCCCAGTGAAGAGGTGAATCCCGTGGCCTCGTCAGTGACCAGAAGAGAGTAGGAGAAAAGTTCTCCTGGTAGAGAGAAGGGAGGAGTCCAGGTCACTCTCAGCTGGTGGACCCTCTCTCCCACCACCTCTACTTCTCCTGGTGCCAGAGGGAGACCTGAAGGAGGGTGGACACCAGTGAACACTGTTGGGACAAGCCTTGTCCCTTAGTTCCATGTGTTCTTCATTTTAGTTAATAACATGTATAGTCTTGTGCCGACACGTGCTCCTGGGCGAAAGAGGGTCTGGTAAGTAAAGTCCGATTTCTTGGTTGTGCTGAATCAGCATGTGTACGTGAATTGCGTAATTCAACCTGTAAGTTATGTGATTACCTGGTCAAGCACTCCAATTCTGTTGCGCTGCACATGCGCAGAACCGGTTGGCATTGCAGAGCGCCTTCATGTCACATGATAGTTTTAAATCCGGCAATCTGATTGGGTTTCCCGTTTTCCATACATGCTGACTCGGCACAACCAAGAAATAAGACCTTATATACCAGACCCTCTTTCGTGCGGGAGCACAAGACTATAACATGTACTACATGAACGTGACAGGAGGTGCTCGTTATTTGGAAATGTCCATTACACTGTAATGCTCTCGGGTATAGGCAAATGTATGAACTGAGCTTCATTTGCAGCTTGTTTTCCTCAGTGTCATTATCGCGGTTGTCAGATCTGCATTAGTTATAACATGCTATGCATCTTCCGCTGGTTTTCTGCTGAAATTTACAAAATAGACATTGAATAGGCACATTGAAAGACACGTGTGTAACAAGAAACAACATTTAGCAGCAGCAACTTCAGGGCAACAAACTCGTAATTTAAAATTAATGACTTGGTAAAAATGTACAAAAGTTTTGAAACAACAAATCACAAATCAATGCATAACATACACCCATGAAAAATGAAGGCTCCACCATTATCAGGTGAGGTGGTAGAAAGGGGGAGGAAGCCTCCCTACATATTTTATCAGGAGACCAACAAAATGTACAGTCCACTATCTGATGTGTACTATGTAGGACAGTGGGTGGAGGAGAACAATAGTTGTAATAGTTGTTTGAAGGGGAAAACTGACACTCCACTGGGGTTTGTAGTGTTGTTCCATCAGAGTATATACACAATGCATGATAACCCAGTGTGGCGGATAAGAACTACTGAAAGTGGTTGATAAGCTAGCCTCGTACCCTCAGAAGAGAAATTGTGTTCAGTCAACTTACTGTCACGTAAGCACATGACCACTGAGTATGCAGCTCTGTGCTACACAGGCAGATCCAATTGGAAATGGACCATCACCGCAAAAAATGATGATTATGACAAACACTGCATTGTAGCTCCCTTTTGTTTTGAGTTTGATAAAATTCCCTCCTACAGAACTATAGTGTGTGTGCAATGTTGGTGGAAAGAGCTGGCAGGGTGGAGAGTTGCCTGGAAACCACAGCGGATGTGTCCCTCCTACAGAGGAACTGGTGACACAGCCCACGGTAGTTACATATACCCATCATGGTAGCCATGTATATACTATCTTAATATGGAGCCCTAGGGTTAGCAGGTGGAGGGGGTGAGTAGGCACATTTGGTAGTCATGTACTGTCTTAATATGGAGCCCTAGGGTTAGCAGGTGGAGAGGGTGAGTAGGCACATTTGGTAGTCATGTACTGTCTTGATATGGAGCCCTAGGGTTAGCAGGTGGAGGGGGTGAGTAGGCACATTTGGTAGTCATGTACTGTCTTGATATGGAGCCCTAGGGTTAGCAGGTGGAGGGGGTGAGTAGGCACATTTGGTAGTCATGTACTGTCTTGATATGGAGCCCTAGGGTTAGCAGGTGGATGGGGTGAGTAGGCACATGGTGTACATACTGTAGTCTAGAGACTCTTTTGTACATGTACTACAGTGCTGTCACCACTAATGTATGATCTTCCACAATGTCATCATTACCAAAGCATCAGTATATATCCTGATGGGAAGGTCCGTCGTGGTTTTAAAATTCTGAAATCCAACCCCTTTAACATCCCACCACCATCTTCAGAAAGGAGTTATAATGTACCCTCAACTGTAAGAACTACTTGGCAAGAAAGGTTTTACGCTACTAACCTGGAAACAAATGGAAATCAACTCATTGCTAATTAATAAGGCAGAAAAGCCAGGCAATGGACCAGCAAAGCACCCGGCACTAAAGAAGATCAACCTTGAAGTGGAGTAAGATGAAACACTAGAGGCCACGATGAGAGGTTCAACTATATGTATGTACCAATACACCACAACTGTAGAGTGCTGAGTTAGCCCCCCTTCCCTGATGTCGTCATTGCAACCCTGTGTGGGAAGCCTTTGGAGCTACCACAAATCACCACATCACTATTTCTTCGCCCCAGCTCTGCCCCCATACAGTACAATACATCAGTCGCTGCAAACTCAGACACCACAGTAGTAAGTAACACACAACAGTCCCAGCTACTAACCGTAGACAGTGAAGGTGATGGTCTCTCCATCCTGCAGGTCAAACTGAGTTGGTCCAGCCTGACAGCTAATGCCCTCAATTGAATCATTGACATGGAGTGTGGCAGGAATGGTGATGGTGATCCTGATTCCTCCAGGAACAGCCTCAGGCCTTCCAACCTCAAGTATTAAACCATTCTGTTGGAGGGGCTCAATGGCTGACTCGTCAAACAGTTGTCCGTCGTTAATTCTCCACACCAGCTCTGGCTGGTCAGTTACACACTCCAGAGATACATTAGACCCGAGAGGAGCTGTCACATTGTCAGGGTAGACTAGGAACACTGCACTCGGAAGTGAGAAGAGAGGGGGAGGGTGGAAAGAAAGTGTTTAGTGAACCTACTCAGTTGAAAAGAGAGGGAGGACACAGAATGAGGTGATGGGTGGTGGAGATATGTAGTACATGCAGCACAAACATACTAAATTTGATTCCAAACATGGCATATTTGGTCACCTAAAACATCACACCCTCGGAGAGGTTTGGGAAATTGGCTCAGTAAGTAGCCTCAGTAGTGTAAGGCCCTGCTGTGTTGAGCAACCAGTGAGAAAAACAAGGCATTGTTCAAAGGGGGGAGGTGCTCGTACAGCGGGCGGTGGGGACTTCGCGCGAAAAAAAAAAAAAATTTATGCTGCAGAAACGCTTGCTGCGTCAATTGCTGAGTATATTATGCGCTGACAGAGCAAACACTGCGTAGCTAGTTGAGTTATACAGAGTCCACCAAGCCTAGATCTTCAAACTAACATTGCTAGAGCTGGACTTACATTAGTCTGGTGCCCAGACCCTTCACAAAATATATTCGCACGCGTAAACGCATGCGCCAGGGAGGGAGAGAAGGGTCTGGTAAAAATAACTATGCCTCTCCAGGGCCAAGGAATTTCAGCAACCACTTATCTCGAGTGGCGCTGTAGAGGCTTGAGTTACTGCAAACCAAGTGCTTCAACAGCATTGTAGACTAGACTTACATACCAGGCATTTGTGCAGAGACGAGAAGAGGTAGAGCTAGCAGCAGTAGTGGTAGCAGAGGTGGAGTGGTAAGGGCAGGGCTGCGGAGACCAGATCCTACTACCAGCCGCATCTTCATCACCACTCTCGGAATTGAAAACCACACACGAGATCGCTTACGGGGCGCCGTTTGTTCCAAAACTCATTCTCCGAAAATGCATATAATATGTCCACTATATATAAATTTGCTGCAAAATTTAGGATATGTACGACGACATTTATAAATCGACCATGACATTTATAAATCGACCAGAGAACGATGCTGCATATCGAAGGGTGTGGCGTGCGCATGCGTCAAACTCCTGAAAACGGACTCCGGCCTACCGCTTTCTTATGCACGCACACTCAAGCGTCCTTTGCCACGCCTCCCGTGCAATTATTGGGAGCGGGAGCGAGCTAACCTACTGGTACGAACGGCGCGGATCTACGATCGTACGTCGTCCAACTGCGCATGCCCGCCAGGATTACGCGCTTCTTTTTATCCGAAAGGATTTCAAACTTTCACATGCTGCCTGCTGAGAGGGCGCTCGTCTGTACAGCGTCGCTTTGTGATGGGAAGGCGCATTTTTTACCGCTGGGACGATGCCTAGCTGTCATATCGATGCGAAATATAACCAACCAAAGAACTCTCTTCTATTTGCTGGCATTCGCTGCGCTCTTCGATACCTGACCGAGGCTGTCTATACCTCCTTCCAATCTTCCTGATTCTAAGGTTCAAGTTGTAGGATGGCTAGTGCAGATAGAGTCATTGTGTGCTCGCTCCCGCTCGCCAAAAATGCCATGCATTCGCCTACTAGTAAATGTCATGATCGATTTATTGGCGAGCGGAAGCGAGTTAACCTAGATGTCCGAACGGCGCGATTTGTCACCGTATATATATAGCTACGTCGCCGAACTGCGCATGTCACCGTACGTCGTCGGTACGTCGCCCACCCCTCAGTGGGCTCCACCCCTGATAATTTGTGAGCGTGTGAGGAAAGGGAAACTAGTTATGGACGGTGTAGAGAAGATGCTCTTCGTCGTCGACGAGAAAGGGAAAGAGGTCGTGCCAGTGAGACTCCTGAGCAGAGAGAAGCTCGGCTTTCTCAACGCCGATTGCGTGATCGGGAACGGGCAAGGCAACGCCGGGCAACAGAAACAGCGGAGGAAAGGGAAGTGCGACTAGCGTGTACGATCAAGAGCTAGACGGGGTGCAGAATCCGAGGAGGCATATCATGCCAGGCTCCAACAGCTTTCAAAGCGCCAAATTGCTGCCGAGTCCAGTGAGGAGAGGGAAGCCCGCCTACAGCTGCTACGCAATGTATCTCACTGTTTCGTGCACACACAAGAGTGACTCATGCGATTAGACCCCATTTGTAAGCTCGCTTCCGCAATGCCATGCATTCGCCTACTAGTAAATCTCATGGTCGATTTATAAATGTCGTCGTACATTTATATATAGTGGACATAAGCTTATTACCTAGCATTTTCGGAGAATGATGGTTTTTGGAACAAACGGCGCCGTAATCGCTCGGACACTTTTGGGGGTCGCAGACTGGAAATATACGGAGAAAGTTTGTACCAGCATTTTCTACGTTTCCGGAGACAGGAATTCGATCTTCAACAGACAGAGCCAGCGAAACCGTGCACAGCTAGTGGCGTAGAACCACGGTGGCTCTGGGGCGGCGCCACCCTATTATTTTCTCGGGCTGGCTCTGGGTGTGTGGCAGCGCCTGTGTTTTTACGCATGCGCGTGAGCCCCCCTTTGTACGAACATCGCTACTATACTACTGGTGTGCAGGATCAGTAGCTGTGGATAGTGAGGACTCAAAGAGGGATCAAGCTGGAGGATAGGTGTAGAAAGAAGTCTCGTCACGCTGGTCGCTTCTCTTTGCTTGCTAACCTGCACTTCAGCCCAAGATTCAACCAGTGAGTGGCGTGCTAGTTCCTAATGGGCTAGGAAGAGAGGAGTAACTCACCTCCTTGTCAGAGTGTGGTTGTGTGACTGCAGGTATCTCGAGGAGGAGGGCAAACTTGTGTGTGACAGTCATTGTCACTACAGAGGAGGCCCGCCTGCACCTGCACCAGTGAGCAGGACCTCATTCTGTGGAGAGTTGCTCACGGGCAGGATAGCTGAGACCATGGTTGAGGTGAATGGAGTACAGGTCAACACCACAACCATACCGGGAGAAGGCTACAGCTCTACCATTGTCTTCACTCCAACCTTCCATGGCTGATGGCTCAGAGATAGAGGTGGCCTGTCTGGTACAGAGAGAACTGTTCCAGATCATTGAGGGCTGACACAGGACCCTCGTGGTGTTCAGTGAGTTACACCACTGGAAAGGTGTGGAGGGGCTGTAGCTGAGCCCAGCTCCAGATGAGCAAACAGATGAGAGTACAGCTTCATATCGCAAGTTCTAGTTGGAAGAGACGGACCTTTCCCCACACATTTTACATTGGGGTGGTAACAAAGAAGATTACTGTGCAGTTGGAACCTTCCACTGGAGAGCTCTCATGGTTGGTTGCAGGGTATCACTCCTGCAAACCAAACCGTAATTCCTTGCTACCCAGTAACATGCATCAGCCAGTCTTTACTACTAGTAGTAATTTCCTAGCATATTGGACACTATGTTAGTACATTTCTGGCCAGTTTGTGCCATGATCTTAGTAATAAGACAATCTCCATCTGATGATGCACCCTAACATACAGATTCCTGGAATGTCTGCCAGTCTCTCTCGGGCACTGGCTCAATGACTGGAATTTGAGCCTTCAGCTCCCCTACCATTGAGAGAGTGGCCCTACCTCTTAGTGAGTCATGACCACACCCACTGACCACACCCCCATTCATGTGTTCTGTTGCGTGCAGGTCCCAATGTGGAGAGAATAATGCACGAGCCACACCCATTGTGGTAGAAGATGAAATTCTGATAGAGTTGGTCTTTGAGGTGAGTGCCTGTTATAGTTGTGACCCTGGACTCTTTCTTTTCCCTCTGCCCCAGCTACCACCACATGTGATGAGGTGACCTACCCAATACTGAACTATGATCACCATTCCTGAGCTCCCTTCTCCGCGACCCTCCCCACACTGGGAAGGGTGTGGCCCTCAAACCTCTCGTCCCTGATTTCACCATTGCCAACTACTCCATCATCATCAGTTGCCTTGCCAGTTTTGGATGTCGCCCTCTGACACTCTGTTAGTCTCCTCTCTCTCATGTCGTCCACTTTTTTACTCCACCACTGTTGGCAGCTTTGCGTAATATGACATTGAAAAACAGTTTTTGAATCAGAATTTTTAGGGAGTAAACTGTCTTGTTCTGTTGTTGGATCCCTGCCTAAACATTTTCCTGCACCTATCTCGTCACTACAGTACCTCTCTTTTCTTCCACTTTATCTTATATCTCTCAATCCACCCCTTCCCCCAGTGACCAGTGAAGTCCAGAGTGCCAGTATGTTGTTCCTGAGCACCACAGTTTCCTTGACATGTGAGTTCACAGCCACTGGGTCAGCCAGTGCCTGCAGGTTCACTCTGACCCTGGCCTCTGGAGACAGCGAGAGTCTCGAAATTCCTCGACCAGAATAACAGGTTCATTCCCCTCTTCTTCTTATCTCCATCGTTTCCTCTTTCTCCTTCTCTTTTCCTTTCTCTGTACACTGGAGAGCATTCTATGGACAGATAATTATACTTCAGCAATTCCCTTATCTCCTTGTATTTGCCTTCAGTTATCATCTCCCTCCTGTCCCTATTCTTATCCTCTCTTCTGCATGCTCTAATGACAGACATGGTGGAGAAATCAACACTCTCCAATTGTGAGCTCCACACCACACCCACTCATGCATGACTAGTCACTCAAAGTATACATGTAGCATTCCTGCCTTTGTGATCCACTCAATACCTCAACCTGAACATGCAATTACGTAATAGTAATTCCCCCTTCCCCTCTGCAGCTGAGATAGCAGCCATCATCATAGTAGTTCTATATAGTGCTGTTCATTCTCCTGGTCCTGACCCTCTGTGGCATCGCCTTGTGGAAGAGACAGACTGTAGGTCATATAACTAATCACATGACCCATGACATCATCAGTCACACCCTCAGATATCCTCGGCTTACAAGAACTGGGTCCACCCCCTGACCGAAGAGGAGGGAATAGATCTGATGACAGAAGGGAGGCCCAGCCACCACACCCACTGATAAACCAACCATCATGATGCTAATAAACAACCTTGTCCCTACCGTTTGCAGCTTCTGAAGAAGAGGAGTTGAGTAACTGGAGCCCCACTCTCTTGTGGCTGGGATTTTCATTCTTCTTTACTGGAATAGCCCTTGCAATTGGTGGGAGCATTTCTGTTCACCAGAGAGTCAAGAAATATGGAGGTAGCTATAATTATAAATAAGATGATTTATGTGGAGAGTAAGCTACGTATAGCTATATACTGCTGGGAATAGATTTTGCATGTAAGAGCAATTATGTTTACCTGAGACTCTGAGAGCCAAGATATATTATGGAGGTAGCTATAATATAAATTACTGTGTATAGATGATTTCTGTGAAGAGTTGTATATCTGCTGCTGTTTTGGTTATTACAGCGGTTGTGAAGAAGTGGTACTGGGGTTTGCGGGCTTTCTTTATATTCTTCACCGTCGCGGCCGTACCTCTGTGGCTGGCCCTGCTGGGATACACCGTCAGTAATGGTACGTAGCTACCTACCATCGCTGTTAGTCTATTTATTGTCTCCCTCTGGATATAAGTGCTGCTAAAATAATTTTAATGTTTTTTGTGTGAGTTTCAAAGTATACGAGAACCATTTTGTTCATTTTTTATATATACCAAGCAAGTAAACTGCAGAATGAAAATGGTTAAACAAACAAAAAAACTCCCTCACAGTTTTCACTATGTGTAGGACTGTGGTACTCAGCATACTGTACACAATAAGTGTGTATGCTGGTGAGCATAATTATCATAGTGCCCCCACTGATAATGTGTGTCTCCAGATTTCTCTGAAGACGATGGTGATCTGAGAGGGAGCGACTCGTCCTGCCAGTCTCCCAGTGGGAAGACAAATGTGAGGGACGGCATTCTGATTGCCGTCTTCGTCCTCAGCAATCTGGTCAATCTGACGGGGAACCTCCTCTTGGGATTAGGATACTGCGGACTCCAGTACTTTGAATCTGACGGGTAAGGTCCCACCCCTTCTTATACAGGCAGCTCTATAGACTCTCTATGAAAAGGTTACTCTCTCTCTCTCTATCACAGGACTCCAATACCTACCAGATGTTGTTGTTGTGGCAAGGTCAGCTATTATCAAACCAGTTGTGTTAGTTTGTGTGTAGTATATACTGCACATATGGAGAGGAGTAGAAACATGATCGAGGACCCTCCGGAATAGCCTATTAAGAACACTTGTTGATAGGACACTTAAATGTAGCATGTTCCCAAGGATGTTCAGAGTGTTACCTGTAGTAATGGCTTAAAACATGAGCACAACAACCGCTCCCAGAGCAGGTATGTATATGTATGTATGTAAACCATAGCTCTGTATTGAAATTCACTAGCCAAGCATATCCCATGTCACTACGCGCATGAATGTGACAGAGATTATACAATATGACATAAACATACTTATGTTCCTCTCTACTCTCAGAACAAGTGTCGTCAAGGTTGTGGTCCTCCTAGTGTAGGCAACAAAATCCCTCTCAAGGAGGAGATCTAAGCGTGACACTCGGCACTATCGATGGCTGGTGAGTGCCAAGTTGCTGCCAATTTGGCTAAGTGCCCAACTATAATGTTGTAACCGGCAAAAGTGTTATGGGCTTAATGGCATAGTATGCTACAGCCTGTGCACTTTAGATGTATGACCTTGAGATAATGTAGCACAGTGTATAATATATAGCTATGATATACGTGCATGTGGGTTATGACCACCACAATGATAAATATTCCCTGAGGACTCTGTGTTTGTTTAGGTTGTTGGGATTGCTGTTGTAAGGGGTGAGTTTATGGAATGTAATCCAGTAGTAGAGTGACAGAATGCATGTGAGATCAAGCAAATGTGCATGTAATACCTCAGAGAACGTGTCAGAACTGATCTATGCGGATCCATACGCATGGCAAGCATGATGACAATTAATGGTTGTAGTAGTGCAGTTGCCAAGACGTCAGAGCACATGCACAATCAGGGGGGAAACTCCCGATTGACGAATCACTCCCCTAGAAGGTAATTATACTGGGTCTTGATGTGATATGGTACCCCTTTCTCTTTGCAGATATAATTTTGAAAGACACTGTACTATATACCTTCATACACAGTACTCTAACCTTATACTTTGCAGTGCTTATGTAAACTTGTTGTAGACTTGTGTCTACCATAAAATTATTATTGTTATATAGGAGTATTATCTAAGCATAGAGCCAGGCAACTAGACTCATTTCCTCATTGGAGGGGGAGGGGAGAAGGTGGGGGGAGGGGAGGGGAGGGGGAGAGGAAACACTATAACTATAAGTAGAAACATTTTTCCACTTGTTATGCATACCTCGGAGCGCAAAATTTTCTGCAACGAAAACTTGTTGAGTATCTCATGTGTTATAGTCAGTAACTTCAGAAGAAAGAAGAGCCATATTATAGAATGTAAAGCTGTTTGCACGTGTGTGTATGAAAGCCCCATGCTCTATATTATACACAAAGGAGAAAAGGGTTAAATAGGGGCAGACATCCTGCCCATCAAAGTATACACAGACCAATGCAAGTTTAACACGCAGTGGTGTAGACAGAAAAATTGTTTTTCAACTCGACTAAGAAGCAATTACGGGGATAAGCTACAATCGTACTGAATGTTCACATGTTGGTAATTATAGCTACATCACAGCTGCACTTGTCCATAAGCAGTGTTGCGAGAGGTGGGGACGTTGTCCTTGTGTATAGGACCATATGCCTCATTGGAGGTCAACTGAATGTCTTGTGAACTCTTGACCTCTCTTGCCACATCCACCTCCTCATAGGTGACTGGTGGAGGGAGGGGAGGGGGAGAGGAGGAGGTGGGGCCAGACACCTGCCCCTCACTCTCTGTATGAGGTACAGTCCCACCACTCCCAGTAGAACTCCAATAGTTAGAAACACAAGACTGCACACAACACCAACAACGACTATTACAGTTTGATCGTCTTCCGTTAATCCAGATTCAGTAGTACTATTGGTACATTGAGGTGTGGTGCTTTCCAACTCACTTTCGTTACTGATTATCAGCTCGAGAGCTGTCCATATGTTATCCTTACATCTTCTCTCCAGGATTCTAACTCCATTGACTAGATAGCCTTTTGAAGCTCTGTATGTGGCCGATGATCCCAGGGACACGCCATTGTAGGTCACATTTCCTCCAGGAAATGAATAGACACCCTGTCCATCAGCTGTGAACTCTGGTATTGCTGTCCAGTCAACACCAGGTGACAGTAAATCTTCTGGAGAACAAACTGCGAAAGAATTACATTCAGTACGGTTCAGAAACAAGCAACAAAGGAACAGCTCACCTGACGAAGTATTCTTCAAACCTATTCTCAGAGTGACACATCCCACCACATCCACAGTCACAGAAGAGGAAGAAGTGAGAGAGTCAGAGTAATGGATGTAGCCACACATCTTTCCCACTACAGTCTTGTGATGTCACAATCTCAATGACTTGTTCATCAATTACAACTCTGTAGGCAGTCTCTCTACCAAGAACCTGATGAAATAGTACTTCTCATCGTAATGGAACATGTGGTACTTGGGAAGCTTACAAAATATCGTCCCCACGTGAGGTTAACAGCGTCTACATCCAGGGTCATTATATTGTAGATATAGTTGAAGGAAGACTCAACTCCACCACTACTGCCGGCTGTAGTACACATACAATCAACCTCTATTATGTACATACACAATATCAACCCCACCTGTGAGGTTCACAGTGTACACATCACTGGTGTTGGCACAAGTACTGACAGTAAAGTCATACTCCAGACCAACACTTCCATCCACAGAGAGTGTAATCTGGGACTCAGTGGTAGAGAAGGTCTCCACTGGACTACCACTGATGACCTCACAGTCACCAGATCCAGACAGACATGGAGTGGCAGTCACAGTGTATGGGACATCTCCACTGCAACTGACAACAGCCTCACTCCACTCCAAACTCAGTTGACACATGTTTTCTTCATCACCAAATCCACTGACTGTGGCAAACTGGAATTCTGGGGACTCCAGCATATTCACATCTGTACACAACAATGACAATTCCAGTTTAGCTATTCTATATAACGTTCTTGCATGGGTGGGTGACTATATTAATAGTATAGATGAAACGCTCGTGAAAACTAGTGAAATTCTAGCGGTTTAGGCTTTTTTGGGAGTAAAAACCGGTGCGCTACTTCACCGGGAGCGAACAGGCTGTTGTCATTGTGTGCAGTGGCTTTATTCTGCCTCCTAATGTATACACAGTGTCACAGGCATATTAGAGTTTCCACGAAAAATAGCTGGGGCCACATTCAGAGGTATTTTTTACCTTTTCAGTGCAGGGGATATGCCCCTTTGCCAGTAGGCTCTATACATAGCTCAAAAACCTATGTGACACAGAAAAAGCAACTGCGCTGAACCGTTTGCTCCCAGTAAAGACATTCACTGGTTTCTCTCCCACAGAGAATGTATGCATGTATGGAGGAGGTCTATGAAAAATGCTAATAATGCACTTGTAAAACAAGGCCGGAAACTCTGGAACAGAATACAACTGTGTGTGACTGAGGAAGGCTGTATAAACTGGACACAGAAATTAACCCTTCACCTATAACACAGATGACTTTGGACCCAATGAGGTTATCATTTCCATCAGAGCATCTCACAGATGTTCCACTGAGATCACTAGTTATTGAGTCAACACTCAGAGAAGAGTTGCTAGGGTCTCCATTCACATCAGTCACAGATGATGTGAATATATCTCCTGGTCCACAATTTTCTGTGTTAAGGGGATTATTCCGTCTGTAGGTACAGCTGTCACCATTTCCTCCAGAGTTGACTGTCCAGATGGTGACAGTAGTAGTGTTTACTACACAAGTGAATGTGACATCATCTCCAGGACATATCCCACTAGATGGTCCAGTGAACTGACTCACTGTCCCTGAAATTGTTCAAAGTGGCAGAGTAGCCAAAGAGCTTGTACACATACTTTACCTAAAAACAAAGCCAAGACCCAGAATCCAGACAACCAGGGTGAGATACTCATCCTTGAATGCTTTAGATATGTTTAACTCCTCACAAACGGGTTAAAGTGTTAATTAACCACTCATGAGGAATGCTTTTTGTACGTGTAGGCAGAGTGTGGGCAACTATTTCAACAGTCGTGGGAATTCCAGGCACATTGCTATGAATAACTGTTGAATTCCCTGCTAAGTTCAGTAGCCAATTTCGCGTGAAGCACTGAAAATTGGTGATCTGTAGTTTTCATACACATGTAAAGGATAAACATTCTAAGAAAATAACAGACACATATGACATGTGTTCACACGGCTATCTACACCATCACAGCTGCACTTGTCCATAAGCAGTGTTGCGAGAGGTGGGAATGTTGTCCTTGTGTATAGGACCATAATTATGCCTCATTGGAGGTCAGCTGAATGTCTTGCGAACTCTTGACCTCTCTTGCCACACCCACCTCCTCATAAGTGACTGGTGGAGGGAGGGGAGGGGGAGAGGAGGAGGTGGGGCCAGACGACCTGCCCCTCACTCTCTGTGTGAAGTACAGTCCCATCACTCCCAGTAGAACGCCAACAGTAAGAAATGCAAGACTGCAAACACTATTGCAGTTTGACTGTCGTCTTTTTCTGGAGAAACTACGCATTCTTCTGGTTTAAACTCTATGGGAAAATATAATGCATGCACTAACCATTATACTTTGAGGTGTAATATATACAACCATTGATTATCTCCACACATTGAGGAGTGGTACCATTCCAGAGGCCACTAGACAGACATTCTCTGGTAGTGTCTCCCTCTAGACTATAGCCATCATCACAGAAGTAGACTGCCACTGATCCTACACTGTCTCCACTATAACACACCCCACCACCACTCACTGACCCACACACTCTGTTCTCCTCAACCAGAGAGGGAGACAAGTCCCTCAATGAACAATCTGGTACACAAAGAAGCACCAGTCATTGAGAGATGAGGTGAGACTGGGAGTTGTCTCACTCACAGACTGGTCTCTCCAGACACACTGTCTGTCTAGTCACACAGCCAGCAGTCTCCACAGACACTCCAAACTCTCCTCTACTGCTGGCTGCTGGGTAGTATGTGTGGCTGCATCGAATGGAGCTACAGTTGACAGCTCCCACTCTCTCCCTCACTCTAGACCCCACACCATCCTCTATCACCACTGTGTACTCTGGCCCTTCTGGATTGTTATGCTGTTACAAACAAGAGGTTTTAACAGATTGTTTGCTACTCTCAATTGGTCTGAGTGTGCGGGTTGATATACCAAGCTCATGTCGTTCACACATATATATCCGCAACATCTGACATATATATATCACGTGTGTTCTGGTCCTGCATTAGCTAATACCTCATGCATTCTGTAGAAGCACTGACAGCTATAGTCTCAGAGCATCTATATAGTGGCACTCTCGCATATTACAGTTCACGCTGTAATTCGACTCGTATATAAGTGAATATTTACACACTCATCAATTTTTCCTCCAATCCCGTTCTGTGGTGGTGCCGTCGTATCACGGTGGAAGCGTATGCTGACGTCTCAGTCAGTGATCCACCACAGGTATCATCAGCTGATATCTCGCTCTCGTCTCCATTCTCCAGTATGTCCTGACTAGTTCACCCAGTGAACTTGATTGGGTTGAGTACCAGGTGTGTGATGACTGAACTACCATCCATGGACCACACAGTCTCCAGATGACTGCGGCAATCAGAGGTGGTGGAGTCAGGTCAACACATCTAGTCTGAGCTAATCCCTCGACCCCAATATCACTATTCATGTCAGGCACCCCATACCTCATAATAAATTCACGATCCATCACTCTCTCTGTGTTTAGAAACACTCACTAAACGATGTGTTGACAGAAGGTGAATGTGGAGCTGAGGCACATTCCTAAACATAGAAAATGTCTGAGGCAAGCAAAAGTTTGAGGCACAGCGTACCTACAATACAGATGTTGTCTGTATCAACATTGGTTACCACTAACATTACCATCTGCACATCCAACCATAGTTGTATTGTAGATTTTCTGTAATTGAGACCAGACTCAAGAGAAGAGCTAAAGTCGCTTGCACTGTCTTCAGTTTGAGATATTATTAAAACATTTCATCTTGGTGTGGATTGCAATACGGTTGATCTAAAGCGCTGAATAAATAACATGTTCTGTCAGGCTCTCCAGGTGGACTGACAGTCCAGCGGGTACTCCACTGTCTACTACACAAGTGAATGTGACATCATCTCCAGGACATATCTCATCTGGTCCAGTGAACTGACTTAGTATTCCTAAATTGTGTTAGCTATAGTTATGCTCCCAATTTCCTATAACCTCAGACACTTTACCTGAGAAAGAAGCACAGACACAGAGTGTAGGCAGCCAATGTGTACTCATTTTGGATCACTCTTGTGTGAATAACCCTTTTCTCAAGGGTTAACCAGAACTTCATGCATGAGAAACTGCTGACATATCTGTCATCCTGTGAATACTAAATTTTACTACAAGTAGGAAATGGATCATGGCACAGTAAATCATGTGTGGTTAAACAAAATGTAGTATCAGGTAAACATACGATACAATGTCGAGTACACTATGAAGCCTTAGCCTAATGTCAGCAAAGACTAGTCAAAGCAATCTACACATTTAGTCCCTTTCAGGATGTCATACCTGACTGTAACTTAAGCTATCTCCACTAAGTGAGAGTGTGTTCTCTTCCCCATCAAATGTTACTGCACATGGATAATACTTTGTTCTTGTGAGTGTTATTCATTAACACTACCCAACAACCAGTGACGCACAAACCAATTATTAAGGAATACATCCTACAAAATTCGGTGGAGGGTTGTTCCAAATATTATGGTACTGGAATGTTAATCTGGGTCATTATTGAGTTTAAACATTCTCTTCATTCATTAGGGTTAATGCTGCATGCATAAATGTGTGTCAGGACATGCATTGAACTCCCTCAGTTTTGTCTTCTTATGGTGTTAGAACTATGCACATAAACAATCACGGATACTATAGCAACAGTGTAACAGCAACCTACAGAGCTATCTAACAAGTTTCAGTTTCTCCGACCAAGATAAACAACTTCAAGAGCATCACAAGTGTACTTGTCCATAAGCAGTGTTGCGAGAGGTGGGAATGTTGTCCTTGTGTATAGGACCATATGCCTCATTGGAGGTCAGCTGAATGTCTTGTGAACTCTTGACCTCTCTTGCCACACCCACCTCCTCATAGGTGACTGGTGGCTGTATGGAGGATAGTGGGTCAACTACCTCATACACAACCTGTTCCTGCTGTGTTTCTCTTCTCTGCATGTTGTGGATAGACACATAAATTTGAAGGAAGGTGTAAATGCAGGTTTTAGATTACCTTTCGGCAACACATAAGTCGCTTTCTTTGCTTCCGTGATTCTCTGAAAAAAGATACATTTCATGTTCAATAAGAGTGGTCATGCCCAGCTACCAGTGGGAGCTTAGGTGGTTAAATTTACTCTCCCTATACCACACCCACTCATTTTGGTTAGTTGATTCATACCCCTGAGATGAGGGAGGGTTAGCACACTTGACAGTAGTGAGACAGACGAGCCACCCACTCAGGACCAGAAGTGAGAGGACAAAGGAAGCTATCAGCAGACCATCTCTAACACCCACTGTTCCACTGGGAGTCTGACACAAGGAGTCATCTCCTCTCACATATCCATCATCCTCTGAGAAATCTGATGACAAGTGAAATGTACACTAATACACTTAATTAGGTAGCCAACCAACCTTACCATTTGCAACCACGTATCCAAGGAATGCAAGCCATAGAACAGTCTCTAGAACAGGAGTAACTATCACAAGGAACAATGTTGGAAAACACCAGGCAGTGCCTGCAGGGATTGAAACTCACTATCTATACAGACACAGACTACCAACACTACCTTTTGTAGTTCTCTGGGAGAGTAGTATTACCACTACAACAGAAATTCCCACTCCAGCAATGAAGAACAAGAGTCCTATCACTATCATTGCAATGTTTGAAGTACTCAACTTTCCTGGCTGATAGGCTGCATGAAAATGGAGAAAGCTTTTAAACCGATCTTAGTCACAGACTTAGCAAGATTTCTTTACCTTTTCTTCAGTAGGTGTCTGTCCACTCCATGACATGTCAACACATGATCTTAGTACTGGTGAATCACTCAAGATGCAGTAGTCTTGAGAAGTAGTGTAGGTAGCAGTACTGCCATTGGCAAGCCCAGTGTATGTTGAACACAGAGTGTCACCATTACAGCATATAGTGTTATTAGCCGGGAAAGCTGGGTTGTTACATGACAGTAGATCACCCGCTAAACAAACTGGAAGAAATACAAACATGGAGTAAATAATGATCATTTCCTCTCTGATGTAGACATCACTTTCAATAATCTCTGTTGATGGTGTCCAGCTACCATTATTCAGACATCTCCTGGTGTCACTTCCATTGATATGATAGTGTGCATTAGTGGTGGTGTAGGTAGCAATAGATCCCAGGGACACTCCATCAAATGTCACATTCCCTCCAGAGAATGAGTAGTTACCCACACCATTGTTAAAATCTGCCGATTCATTCCAACTAGCACTGGGTACCAGCAAATCACTTGGATCACAAACTGTCAAAAGGAACAAGATTAGATAATGACAAAAAAACCTTCCCTCACTCACAAATGGATATGTCAGAGGCATCGATCCTCTGGGTGACACAACCCAGGACCTCCACAGCCACAGAATATGAGGTAGTGATGCTGTCAGAGGAAAAGGTGTAGCTGCAGTTGTCTCCAGTGCAGCTGTCTGCAGTGACAATATCAACTGTTGTCTCAACTCCAGATCCATTACTGATGACAACTCTGTAGTCTGCCTCTGTCCTAGAACCTGACATTAACAAGAGTTAATTACTACCATTTGTATAGGAATGTCTTACATAAGCTCTTGGCCAGTTGACAATGATGGAGTCTACATCCAGTGATGTCACGGTGGACATTATATTGTACACATATTGATAGGTGAAAGGTTGATTTGTTCTCTCCATAGCTAGCAATGCAAGTATGCATGAAAAATGACAGTGATACATCAGCTAGTGTCATTGAAACATTAGAACTAACAGTATTCTAACCTCTTAAATTTGGCTGTGTCATTGCCAATCTCTTCCAGTCAGTGATCCATCACATGTGTCAGCTCTTACAAGTAATGTCACTCTGACTGATATCGACATTGAAAGTGTATGGTGGCTGTATGGAGGATAGTGGGTCAACTACCTCATACACAACCTGTTCCTGCTGCGTTTCTCTTCTCTGCATGTTGTGGATAGACACATAAATTTGAAGGAATGTGTAAATGCAGGTATTAGATTACCTTTTCGGCAACACATAAGTCGCTTTCTTTGCTTCCGTGATTCTCTGAAAAAAGATACATTTCTATGTTCAATAAAGTGCGCACGCCCAGCTACCAATGCAGTTTAGGTTAATTTACTCTCCCATATATTACCATCCACTCATTTTGAATCCCCACATTCATACCCCTGAGATGAGGGAGGGTTAGCACACTTGACAGTAGTGAGACAGACGAGCCACCCACTCAGGACCAGAAGTGAGAGGACAAAGGAAGCAATCAGCAGACCATCTCTAACACCCACTGTTCCACTGGGAGACTGACACATATCCTGCTGCGTTTCTCTTCTCTGCATGTTGTGGATAGACACATAATCTAATACCTGCATTTACACATTCCTTCAAATTTATGTGTCTATCCTCTCACATATCCATCATCCTCTGAGAAATCTTACATGCAAGCAGTTTTAATGATCAGACAATACTTTTGATAATTATGACTAACTCACCATTACTCACAGTATATCCAACAAATGCTAACCATAGAATGAAGTTTAAAGTGTGAGAATTACTGCAAGAGTCAGCACCATCTTGCACCACTACAAAATGGTTCCTTCATGGGGAATAGTCCGTTTACACCAAACAATTGGCTGGAAAGATCCTAGACTTAAAGCATGAGCTGGTAATAGACCTGTGGCTGCCCAGACACACATGACAATAGGCAGCGTCTCTCGCATTTTAAAATTAAAAACACTAGGTACAAAATACTGAAAACTTACCACAGGTCTTGAATATCCATACTGCCACTACAGCTGACACTACCAGTCCAGTGAAATAGAAGAGCAATCCGAGTACCAAGAGTGCTATGTTTGACGAACTCAATTGTTGAGGTACAGAAACTGCAAGTAGATATAATACACTCAATTCAGTTTCTCCATAAGCTTTCCCTACACCTTTACTTGTAGCAGGTATTACTTCACCCCACCTCAATGCACTGTAATATGCTGCACTAGTGCTGGTATTACGCACCATACATGCACATAAAGTACAGCTAATCAATGTAAGTGTACATACTGTAGTTTAGATGTGATAAAAACTGCTTGTCAGAATTTGTTCTGATATATTTGAACTTGCTGTCAATTGTCGCGTGTAGTGTAAAGAGAGTTTTAACCATTAATGTTTGGTCCAAGAGAACTCTTTACCTTCTTTTATAGTCGGTATCTCTCCACTCCATGACAGGTCAGCACCACATGTTCTCTCAGGTGGAGAATCACTTGGAATACAGTATCCACTAGAAGTAGTGTAGGTTGCAGTACTGCCAATGAGAAAATCTCTGTATCGTGCACATATACTGTTGCCGCTGCAACACATCAGGTTGTCAGTAATGGGAGTTGGGTCGTCACATGGTAGTAGCTCATCCTCAGGACATGCTAAGAAAACAGAAGGCAGCCACTAAGGCCATACACAGTAGAAACCACAGTATTGCATGACAACAGTGTCTGTCTTAAACCGAAAATGTCTTTGCCCAGCGGGCATGTGTATAATTGACTCAAAACTTAGTCATATACGAAGTAACAAGGGTATAATTGCCCTGTGAATAATTAAAATGCTGCACTAGTGCTGTATGATGCAGGCACTATACCACATAAAGCACGGCTAATCAATGCACTGGGCAGGTGCTTGGGTATGTGTACATACTGTAGTTTATATGTGATAAAAACTGCTTGTCAGAATTTGTTCTGATATCTTTAAAACTTGCTGTCAATTGTCGTGTGTAGTGTAAAGAAAGGTCACGTGCAAATAAAAGAGGAACACAAATACACAAAACTGTGTACGTGCAATGAGGGCTCAGATGTTAGAGGTTAAACGAGACATCACTCACTTGCATTCGTGATATTCACCTCAGGCCAACCATCTGCCCCACACGTACTAACTAGCGATGAACTTCCGTTGAATAAAAAGCCTCCTGCAGTTCTGTATGTGGCAGTAGATCCCAGGGACAGTCCATAGTAGGTCACATTTCCACCAGGAAAGGAATAGACACCCGTTCCATTGCTGATAGTTGGTGTGCGATCCCAGTCACACCAGGTGACAGGAGGTCTTGAGGTGAACAAACTACAGTAGCAAGTATAACTGTATTTTCTTTGCTCAAACAAACAGAGATATACTCTTACAAGAAGAAATATTCATTGGACTTATTCTCTTAGTGGTACATCCAACAATATCCACTGCCACAGAGGGGGTGTGGTGAGAGATCAGGGTAATGGACATAGGTACAGATCTCTGCACTACAGTTGTCTGCTGCCACGATATCAATGGTTTCTTCGTTATAACACTCTGTAGGATGCTTCGCTATTCAGCACCTGATGAAATGCAAAAATGTTTTATCTGCATCGACACACTGCTTTCTCAGAACACTTACATAATATCTCGGCCAGGTGACATTGATAACATCTATAGTCAGTGTAACATTATCGTAGACATAGTAGAAGAAAGACTCATCTCCACTACTATTAGCTGCAGTGGAATGATCAGACATGGCTATGTACAGTCATCTAATACTGACATACCTGTGAGGTTCACAGTGTACACATCACTGGTGTTGGCACAAGTACTGACAGTAAAGTCATACTCCAGACCAACACTTCCATCCACAGAGAGTGTAATCTGGGACTCAGTGGTAGAGAAGGTCTCCACTGGACTACCACTGATGACCTCACAGTCACCAGATCCAGACAGACATGGAGTGGCAGTCACAGTGTATGGCACATCTCCACTGCAACTGACAACAGCCTCACTCCACTCCAAACTCAGTTGACACATGTCTCCAAATCCACTGACTGTGGCAGACTGAAACTCAGAGGACTCCATACATCTGTAGACAACAATGACAATACCAGTTCAGTCAGTCAAACATCACACCATGCTTGTGTTGGTGGGTGACTATTCATAGCACAGCTGAAACACTCATCAACTATAGTGGATTTTTAGGCAGCGGCATTCTTTCTGCCTCCTACTGCCTCCTACGGTACACACAGGCATATTAGAGCATGTAAAATGGCATGGCCACGTTCTGACGAAATTAGCAACACCACATTGTTTTCATCAACCAGTCTTTTCTCGATCTGCCTGGCACACATTAGCAAAAGTAATTCATAGCCAGAGTGAGAAAGGGCTGTAGGACACACAAATTAACCCTTTACCTATAACACAGATGTCTCTGGATCCAATGATGTTAGCATTTCCATCAGAACATCTCACAGATGTTCCACTGAGATCACTAGTTATTGAGTCAACACTCAGAGAAGAGTTGCTAGGGTCTCCATTCACATCAGTCACAGATGATGTGAATATACCTCCTGGTCCACAGGTCCGTGTGTTAGACTATTCGGGCTGTAGATACAGTCTGCTTCAACTCCTCCAGAGTTGACTGTCCAGATGGTGACAGTAGTAGTGTTACTACACAAGTGAATGTGACATCATCTCCAGGACATATCCCACTAGATGGTCCAGTGAACTGACTCACTGTTCCTGAAATTGTTCAAAGTGGCAGAGTAGCCAAAGAGCTTGTACACATACTTTACCTAAAAACAAAGCAAAGACCCAGAATCCAGACAACCAAAATGAGATATTCATCCTTGTAGTCCAACTTCAAACAATCCAGCACTTGGAATAATATGCTGTATTCTGAGCTGTGGGCTGACAGTATTGGACAGGAAGTCCTTATCACAACATCTAGCGCTAGGTGTAATGCAAATTGTCTGGCTTCAAAGGTTTATACAACAATCCATTAGTAAATTAGTATATAGAATGACACAGCAGAAATTCAGCATTGTGATTGGCTAGTTTGACGACAAATCAGTTAATGTCAGGCATCTAGCCGCATAGAGGAATCCTCCTTGGCTGTTAACTAATACTTAAATGCTTTAGATATGTTTAACTCTTCACAAAGGGGTTAAAGAGTTAATTAGCCACTCATGCATGAGGAATGCTTTTTGTATGTGTGGGCGAGTGGGCAACTATATCAACAGTCATGGAAATTCCAGGCACATTGCAATAACTGTCAAATTTCAAGTGGCCAATTTCACTGAAAATTGGTGCTCTGTATATAATTTCCACAAACATTATAAAGGGATAAACATTCTAAGAAAATAACATGTGTTCACATGACTATCTAAATACACCATACTTGTCCATAAGCAGTGTTGTGAGAGGTGGGAATGTTGTCCTTGTGTATGGACCATATGCCTCATTGGAGGTCAGCTGAATGTCTTGTGAACTCTTGACCTCTCTTGCCACACCCACCTCCTCATAGGTGACTGGTGGGGGGAGGGGAGGGGGAGAGGAGGAGGTGGGGCCAGACAACCTGCCCCTCACTCTCTGTATGAGGTACAGTCCCACCACTCCCAGTAGAACTCCAATAGTTAGAAACACAAGACTGCACACAACACCAACAATTACTACTGTAGCTTCATTATCCTCTTTTATTTCAGATCCAGTCTCATGCTCTAAATGAAAGAAGGTTGGACATAATTATTAATCGTAGCATTTTCCCCCACACATTAAGGTGTGGTGCATTCGACTCACTTGCATTGCTGATTATCAGCTCAGGAGCTGTCCACATGTTATTAATTGTGCATCTTCTCTCCAGGATTCTAACTCCATTGACTAGATAGTCTTTTGAAGTTCTGTATGTGGCAGTAGATCCCACGTAAACTCCATTGTAGGTCACATTTCCTCCATGAAATGAATAGACACCTTGTCCATCAGCTGTGAACTCTGGCATTGCTGTCCAGTCAACACCAAGAAACAGCAGGTCTTCTGGAGAACAAACTGAAGAAAATAGAAGTTTATATCCAGTACGTTCAGAAACAAGGAACATCTCACCTGGTGAAGTATTCTTCAAACTTATTCTCTGAGTGCCACATCCCACCACATACACAGCCACAGAAGAGCAAGAATTGAGAGAGTCAGAGTAATGGATGTAGCCACACATCTCTCCACTACAGTCTTGTGATGTCACAATCTCAACGACTTGTTCATCAATTACAACTCTGTAGGCAGTCTCTCTACCAAGAACCTTATGAAAATTTCTCGTCATAATGAATCATGTGGTACTTGGGAAGCTTACATAATATCTTCCCCAGGTGACGTTAACAGCGTCTACATCCAGGGTCATTATATTGTAGATATAGTTGAAGGAAGACTCAACTCCACTACTACTGGTGGCTGTAGTACACATACAATCAACCTCTATTATGTACATACACAATATCAACCCCACCTGTGAGGTTCACAGTGTACACATCACTGGTGTTGGCACAAGTACTGACAGTAAAGTCATACTCCAGACCAACACTTCCATTCACAGAGAGTGTAATCTGGGACTCAGTGGTAGAGAAGGTCTCCACTGGACTACCACTGATGACCTCACAGTCACCAGACCCAGACAGACATGGAGTGGCAGTCACAGTGTATGGCACATCTCCACTGCAACTGACAACAGCCTCACTCCACTCCAAACTCAGTTGACACTGTTTTCTCGTCACAAATCCACTGACTGTGGCAGACTGAAACTCAGAGGACTCCAATACATCTGTAGACAACAATGACAATACCAGTTCAGTTAGTCAAACATCACACCATGCTTGTGTTGGTGGGTGACTATTCATAGCACAGCTGAAACACTCATCAACTATAGTGGATTTTCTAGGTAGCGGCGTTCTGTGCGCCTCCTACAGTACGCACAGGCATACTAGAGCGTATAAAGAGGGCATGGCCACGTTCTGACAAAATTAGCAACACCACATTGCTTCCATCAAACCAGTCTTCAAACAATCCAGCACTTGGAATAATATGCTGTATTCTGCATCCTTTAATGTATTTAACTCCTCAAAAAAGGAGTTAAAGAAACCACTCATGAGGAATGTGTGTAGGCAAAAAGAGTGGGCAACTATTTCAACACTCGTGGGAATTCCATGCACATTGCTATGAATAACTGTCGAATTCGCTGCTAAGTTCAATGGCAAGTTTCGTGTGGTGTCAAAAAGCACTGAGCATTTTATGGTTTCCACAAACATGTAAATGACAATTTAAAGAAAATTATCTGACATGTGTCCACATGGCTTTCTAAATACACTATCACAGCTGCAATTGTCCATAAGCAGTGTTGTGAGAGGTGGGAATGTCGTCCTTGATTACTGGACCATATGCCTCATTGGAGGTCAGCTGAATGTCTTGTGAACTCTTGACCTCTCTTGCCACACCCACATCATCATAGGTGACTGGTGGAGGGATGGGAGGGGGAGAGGAGGAGGTGGGGCCAGACGACCTGCCCCTCACTCTCTGTATGAGGTACACTCCCAGCACTCCCAGTAGAACGCCAATAGTTAGAAACACAAGACTGCAAACAATGCTGGCAACCACTGCTGCAGTTTGACTGTCGTCTTTTTCTGGAGAAACTATGCATTCTTCTGGTTTGCACTCTATGAGAAAATATAATGCATGCACTAACCATTTTACTTTGAGGTGTACCATTGATTATCTCCACACATTCAGGAGTGGTAAATTGTCTGGCTTCCAAAGTTTACACAACAGGTCATTAGTAATTAGTGCAGGATGACACAGCAGAAATTCAGCATTGTGATTGGCTAGTTGGACTACATGAGGAATGCTTTTTGTATGTGTGGGCGAGTGGGCAACTATATCAACAGTCATGGAAATTCCAGGCACATTGCAATAACTGTCGAATTCCAAGTGGCCAATTTCGTGTGAAGCACTGAAAATTGGTGCTCTGTAGTTTCCATAATTAACCCTCGGCGCGCAAGCGCAGCGAGGGTTATAGTACTTGGTTTGTCCGTCTGTCTGTCTGTCCGTCTGTTACCACTTTTTCTGCCACCACGCGCGACAAACAGGTAATAGCGACACCAACGGGTTCCAGCGCTACACTGGCTTGATTGTAAAATGGCGATTTTCGTAAAAGTGCCGCGTTCAGAAAGTTATGGCGTGAAAACAAAGTGAACAAGCCAATATGCTAATTAGAATGAAAAGCACTAAGTGCAAACCCTCGGCGAACTGCGCATGGTGCGGTACCACTAATTGATGGCTGGGGTTATTTATGCCTTTAACTCCGTGGTATCCCGCTAGTAGCTCGCGGAGTCTGGCACGGGCTAGCTACAGTAGTAATAGCATGCGTGAGTCGATACATGCCCTTCGTTTGTGACTTGTTGTGCTTCAAGACACAAGAGCGAACGGACGCGTCGAGGTAAGCCCTGTGCTAATTTACATATTGGCTTGTTCACTTGGTTTTCACGCCATAACTTTAATAAAACACAGTAGTTTTACGAAAATCGCCTTTTTTAAAATCAACCCAGTGTAGCACTGAACCCGATTATATCGCTGTTTACTGGATTTCGTGCGCGTGGTGGCAGAAAACGTGGTAACAGACAGACTGACAGACACACTTACAGGACAACTACCGTAACCCTCGCTGCGCATGCGCGCCGAGGGTTAACTAACTTACCTCGACCTGATCTGCTTGCTCTGTGTACCTCGGAGGCACAAGAAGTCACAACGAAGGGCGTGTATCGACTCCCGCAAGCTATCTACTACTGTAGCTAGCCCGTTTCAGACTCCGCGAGCTAAGCGGGAGTAAACGTATACTAGTATAATAGGCCCAGCCCATCAATTACCGGTACCGCGCATGCGCAGTTCGCCGAGGGTTTGTACTTTAGTGCTTTTCAATATTATTGGGTTTCCACAAACATAGAGTGTGAACACATGTCAGATGTTTCTGTTATTTTCTTAGAATGTTTATTCAGATGTTTCTGTTATTTTCTTAGAATGTTTATTATTTACATCTAAATACATCATTACAGCTGCACTTGTCCATAAGCAGTGTTGTGAGAGGTGGGAATGTTGTCCTTGTTTATAGGACCATACGCCTCATTGGAAGTCAACTGAATATCTTCTGAACTCTATACTTTGAGATGTAATACAACCATTGATTATCTCCACACATCGAGAAGCTGTTCCATTCCAGAGGCCACTAGAGAGACATTCTCTGGTAGTGTCTCCCTTTAGACTATGGCCATCATCACAGAAGTAGACTGCCACTGATCCTACACTGTCTCCACTGTAACACACCCCACCACCACTCACTGACCCACACACTCTGTTCTCCTCAACCAGAGAGGGAGACAAGTCCCTCAATGAACAATCTGGTACAAAAAGAAAGATCAGTCATTGAGAGATGAGGTAGGCTGGGAGTTGTCTCACTCACAGACTGGTCTCTCCAGACACACTGTCTGTCTAGTCACAGAGCCAGCAGTCTCCACAGACACTCCAAACTCTCCTCTACTGCCAGCTGCTGGGTAGTAGGTGTGGCTGCATCGAGTGGAGCTACAGTGTTGACAGCTCCCACTCTCTTCCTCACTCTAGACCCCACACCATCGTCTATCACCACTGTGTACTCTGGCCCTCCTGGATTGTTCCGCTGTTACAAACAAGAGGTTATAACAGATTGTTTTCTACCATAAATGTTACCAGTATTGGTGTCCAATTGACTTCAATGGCTCTCAGTGACCCATCAACTGGACTATACATGTAGAGAGCACTGCACGATGTCAAATTTCCTGGTAAGAGGAACAAAATTGAGAGTTTCCTCTGTGTAATATTTATTATACACTCATCATTCACCTGTCAAGTTAATATCGTATAGGGAGCTAGTGTCTCCATTCAGTGATCCATCACATGTATCAGCTCTGATGGTGATGTCATAGTCCTGACTAGTCACAGTGAGACTGTATTGGGTCAGAGTACCATGTGTGGTGATGACTGAACTACCATCCATGACCATACAGTATCCAGATGACTGGCAATCTCTCCAGTAAGTGATCCATCACATGTGTCAGCTCTGACAGTGATGTCACTCTGACTGACATCGACAGTGAGACTGTACTGGGTCTGAGTACCAGGTGTGGTGATGACCGAACTACCATTCATGACTACACAGTCTCCAGACGACTGGCAATCAGAGGTGGGTGGAGTCACAGTCAACACATACTGAGACACAGAGCCACCACAACTGATGACAGGTTTACTCCAGCTCACACCCAGAGTACAGCCATCATTGTTAAACTCAGCCATCATTGTTAAACTCATCTGTACATACCAACCATAGTTTTATTGAGATTTTCTGTAATTGAGGTCACACTCAGAGAAGAGCTGTTGCTTGCACTGCCTTCAGTTTGAGATATTCTAAACCTCTCATCTGGTGGACTGCACGGGTTTTCATCTGGTAAAGCCCTGAGATAGGTACATGTTCTGTTAGGCTCTCCGGGTTGACTGAAGGTCCAGATTGTGGCTGCACTGTTTACTGCACATGTGAATATGACATCATCTCCAGGACATATCCCATCTGATTGTCCAGTTAACTGGCTCACTCTCCCTGAAATTATTGTTACTATTCAAAACTGGCAGATCGAGTAACCAACAGATCTGTACACATACTTTACCTAAAAACAAAGCACAGACCCAGAATCCAGACAACCAAAGTGAGATACTCATCCTGAATCCATTAGCAGTGTTTAACTCCTCACTTAGGGGTTAAAGTAACACTGCTTTTTGTATGTGTAGGCAATGAGTGGGCAACTACTACAGTCATTGGAATTCCAGGCATATTGCTATTGTACTGGCAGCAGCAGTTCAACAGGGGTGCTCAAGTCAGTATGGAAACTCTGATCATAGGTTACAGCGAGAGAGACAGAGTGACAGGGCTGTGGTGAGCTGTGCATGACAACAATCAGCGTGACAACAGTATTTGTACAGTATTGTGGTTGTTTGTCCTGTAATGGCTCAGGTAACGTAGCATCACACTGCAACAATATGAATAACTGTTGAATTCGCTGCTAAGTTCAATGGGCAATTTCGTGTGGCGCCAAAAAGAACTCCAAATTCTTGTTGGTGCTCTGTTGTTTCCACAAACATTATAAGGATAAACAATCTAAGAAAATAACATGTGTTCACACGGCTATCTAAATACACCATCACAGCTGCACTTGTCCATAAGCAGTGTTGTGAGAGGTGGGAATGTTGTCCTTGTGTACTGGACCATATGCCTCATTGGAGGTCAGCTGAATATCTTGTGAACTCTTGACCTCTCTTGCCACACCCACCTCCTCATAGGTGACTGGTGGGGGAGGGGAGGGGGAGAGGAGGAGGTGGGGCCAGACAACCTGCCCCTCACTCTCTGTATGAGGTACAGTCCCACCACTCCCAGTAGAACTCCAATAGTTAGAAACACAAGACTGCACACAACACCAACATTATACTGTAGTTGCATTTTCCTCTTTTATTTCAGATCAGTCTCATGCTCTAAATGAAAGAAGGTTGGACATACGTAATTATTAATCGTAGCAGTTTCCCCAACATTAAGGTTTGGTGCATTCGACTCACTTGCATTGCTGATTATCAGCTCAGGAGCTGTCCACATGTTATCACTTTGCATCTTCTCTCCAGGATTCTAACTCCATTGACTAGATAGTCTTTTGAAGTCTGTATGTGGCATAGATCCCAGGACACTCCATTGTAGGTCAATTTTTCTCCCAGGAAATGATAGACGCCCTGTCCGTCAGCTGGGAACTCTGGGGGCGGGGGGCTGGGGGGGGGGGGGGGGGGCGGGTAGAGGGGACACCTATTCTCGTTTTTTTTTCCCTTTCGTATTTTTTTTTTTTTGTTTTTATATTCTATCTTCTTTTTGGTGTGGGGCGGCGGGCTGGATCTTTTTACGCTGTGTGGGGGGTGTCGGATGGTGGTCGAGAGCCTGTCGATTTTTTTCTTTTTTTGTCTTTTTCTACCCCGCCCACCGCTTATTTTATTTTTGTTTGTTTTTTTTTTTTGACCTTTTTTTTTTTTAATTCTATTTATTAATGTTTGGCCAGCCATTTTTTTTTTTTCTCTTTTTACCTTCTTTTTTTTGCTTTTTTGCTTTTTTTTTATTTGTCTTTTTTGCCCCGTTTTTTTTTTTTTTTTTTTTGTTTTTTTTTTTCTGCCTTTTTTTTTTTTTTTTTTTCTCTTTTTTTTTTTTTTTTTTTTTTTTTTTTTTTTTTTTTTGTTTTTTTGCTTTGTTTTTTTTTTTTTTTTTTTTTTTTTTTTTCTTTTTTTGTTTTTTCTTATTTAACTTTTTTGAGTTTTTGTCCATTTTCTTTTTTTTTATGTGTTTTTTTTTTTTTGTTCTTTGTTTTCTGTTTGCCCCTTTCTTTTTTTTTTTTTTTTTTTTTTTGCCCCGTTTTTTTCTCTTTTTTCTTTTTTTATTTTTTTTTTTTTTTTTTTTTTTTTTTTTTTTTGTTTTCTTTGTTTTTTTTTTTTGTGTTTGGTTGTTTTTTTTTTTAGTTTTTTTTGTTGCTATTTCTTTTCCTTGTTTTTTTGTTTTTTTATTGCTTTATTGTGCTTTTTTTACTTTTATTATTTTTTATCTTGTTTTTTTAATTTCTTAAATTTGTTTTATGGATATTCTTTTCTTTTTCTTTTTTTGTGGTGGTGCGTTGTTTCTTTTTGATATTTATCTATTTTTTTTTCTTTTCTTTTTGTTTATTGTTGTACTTGGTTTGTTGGTTTGGATTTTGTTTTTTTTCTTTGTTTTGCCCCTCCAGTCAAACACCAGGGTACAGCAAAGTTTCTGCAGAACAAACTGAGGAAGAATTACATCCAATACGGTTCAGAAACAAGGAAGTAAGGAACAGTTTACCTGACGAAGTATTTATTCTCTGAGTGACACATCCCACCACATACACAGTCACAGAAGAGGAAGAAGTGAGAGAGTCAGAGTAATGGATGTAGCCACACATATCTCCACTACAGTCTAGTGATGTCACTAGTGACTTGTTCATCAATTACAACTCTGTAGGCAGTCTCTCTACCAAGAACCTGTTGACGAAATAATTATTCTCATCATAATAGAACATGTGTTAGCTACTTGGGAAGCTTACAAAATATCGTCCCCACGTGACGTTAACAGCGTCTACATCCAGGGTCATTATATTGTAGATATAGTTGAAGGAAGACTCAACTCCACCACTACTGCCGGCTGTAGTACACATACAATCAACCTCTATTATGTACATACACAATATCAACCCCACCTGTGAGGTTCACAGGGTACACATCACTGGTGTTGGCACAAGTACTGACAGTAAAGTCATACTCCAGACCAACACTTCCATTCACAGAGAGTGTAATCTGGGACTCAGTGGTAGAGAAGGTCTCCACTGGACTACCACTGATGACCTCACAGTCACCAGATCCAGACAGACATGGAGTGGCAGTCACAGTGTATGGCACATCTCCACTGCAACTGACAACAGCCTCACTCCACTCCAAACTCAGTTGACACATGTCTCGAAATCCACTGACTGTGGCAGACTGGAATTCAGAAGACTCCAATACATCTGTAGACAACAATGACAATACCAGTGCAGTCAGTCAAACATCACACCATGCTTGTGTTGGTGGGTGACTATTATTATAATTCATAGCACAGCTGAAACACTCATGAACTATAGTGGATTTTTTAGGCAGTGGCATTCTTTCTGCCTCCTACTGCCTCCTACGGTAAGCACAGGCATATTAGAGCATATGGCTATACGTTCTGACAAAATTACAACACCACATTGTTTTAATCAAACCAGTCTTTTATCGATCTGTCTGGTACACATATACTTAGCAAAAGCAATAATTCTTAGCCAGAGTGAGAAAGGGCACAAATAAACATTAACCTATAACACAGATGTTTCTGGACCCAATTATGATAGCATTTCCATCAATACATCTCACAGATGTCCCACTGAGTTCACTAGTTACTGAGTCCACACTCCGAGAAAAGTTGCCAAGGTTTGCATTCACATCAGTCACAGATGCCGTTAATATACCCCCTGGTACACAGGTCCGTATGCCTGGACTACTTGGGTTGTAGACACAGATTGTTTCAACTCCACTAGAGTTGACGGTCCAGACGGCGAGATTAGTAGTACTTACTACACAAGTGAATGTGACGTCATCTCCAGGACATATCCCATTAGATGGTCCAGTGAACTGACTCACTGTCCCTGAAATTGTTCAAAGTGGCAGAGTAGCCAAAGAACTTGTACACATGCTTTACCTAAAAACAAACCCAAGGCCCAGAATCCAGACAACCAAAGTGAGATACTCATCCTTAAATGCCTTAGATATGTTTAACTCCTCACAAAGGGGTTAAATTCTCATGGTGGTCACCAGGAATGCATGTGTATATAGGCAAAGAGTGGGCAACTATTTCAACAGTCATTGTAATTCCAGGCACATTGAATAACTGTCGAATTCGCTGCTAAGTTCAATGGCAAGTTTCGTGTGATGCCAAAAAGCACTGAACATTTTTTGCTGCTTTGTAGTTTACACAAACATGTAAATGATAAACAATCTAAGAAAATTATATGCTGCTCAGTTCAATGGCCATTTTGTGTGGTGCCAAATTTTAAAATAACTGCAAATTCTTTTTGGTGCTCTGTTTTTTCCACAAACATTATGAAGAATAAACAATCTAAGAAAAATAACAGACATGTGTTCACAGGCTATCTAAATACACCATCACAGCTGCACTTGTCCATAAGCAGTGTTGTGAGAGGTGGGAATGTTGTCCTTGTGTACTGGACCAGATGCTTCTGGGCTCAGCTGGATGTCGGTGCACGCTGATATCTTGTGCCACATCTTGCAAACCTCTCTTTCCACACGCACGTCGCGTAGTGACGGGTGGAGGGAGATGGGAGGAGGTGCAGACTACCTGCCCCTCACTCTCTCTGTACGAGGTACAGTCCCACCACTCCCAGTAGAACTCCAATAGTTAGAAACACAAGACAGCAAACAATGCTGGCAACCACTGCTATAGTTTGACAGCTGGCTTTTTCTGGAGATGGTTTGCACTCTATGAGAAAATATAATGCATGCACTAACCATTTTACTTTGAGGTGTAATACAACCATGATTATCTCCACCCATTGAGGAGTGGTTCCATTCCAGAGGCCACATAGACAGACATTCTCTGGTAGTGTCTCCCTCTAGACTATAGCCATCATCACAGAGTAGACTGCCACTGATCCTACACTGTCTCCACTGTAACACACCCCACCACCACTCACTGACCCACACACTCTGTTCTCCTCAACCAGAGAGGGAACAGTCCCTCAATGAACAATCTGGTACCAAGGAAAGACCAGTCTTGAGAGATGAGGTGAGACTGGGAGTTGTCTCACTCACAGACTGGTCTCTCCAGACACACTGTCTGTCTAGTCACACAGCCAGCAGTCTCCACAGACACTCCAAACTCTCCCTCTACTGCCGGCTGCTGGGTAGTAGGTGTGGCTGCATTGAGTGGAGCTACAGTTGACAGCTCCCACTCTCTCCCTCACTCTAGACCCCACACCATCCTCTATCACCACTGTGTACTCTGGCCCTCCTGGATTGTTCCGCTGTTACAAACAAGAGGTTTTAACAGATTGTTTGCTACCATAATTGTTACCGGTATTGGTGTCCAATTGACTTCAATGGCTCTCAGTGACCCATCAACTGGACTATACATGTAGAGAGCACTGCACGATGTCAAATTTCCTGGTAAGAGGAACAAAATTGAGAGTTTCCTCTGTAATATTTACACACTCATCAATAATTTTCACCTGTCAAGTTAATATTGTACAGGGAGCTGGTGTCTCCAGTCAGTGATCCACCACATGTATCAGCTCTGACGGTGATGTCATAGTCCTGACTAGTCACAGTGAGACTGTACTGGGTCTGAGTACCAGGTGTGGTGATGACTGAACTACCATCCATAACCATACAGTCTCCAGATGACTGGCAATCAGAGGTGGGTGGAGTCACAGTCAACACATACTGAGACACTGAGCCACCACAACTGATGACAGGTTCACTCCAGCTCACATCCAGAGTACAGCCATCATTGTTAAACTCAGCTATGTTGACAGTAGGTGACTGCGGAGCTGAGGCACTTCCTAAACAAGAAACTGTCTGAGGAAAGCATAAGGTTTTATAGGCACAGTCGTACCTACAATACAGATGTTGTCTGTACCACCTGGGTTACCACTATTACCATCTGTACATCCAACCATAGTATTATTCAGATTTTCTGTAATTGAGGCCAGACTCAGAGAAGAGTTAAAGTTGCTTGCACTGCCTTCAGTTTGAGTTATTCTAAATCTCCCATCTGGTGGTTCGCATGTGGTTTGATTTAAAGCGCTGAGATAGGTACATATTCTGTCAGGCTCTCCAGGTGGACTGAAAGTCCAGCTGGTAACTGTACCGCCTACTACACATGTGAATATGGACTCATCTCCAGGACATATCTCATCTGATTGTCCAGTTAACTGGCTCAGTGTCCCTGAAATTATCGTTCATTCAAAATTGGCAGAGTAACCAACAGATCTGTACACATACCTAAAAACAAAGCAAAGACCCATAATCCAGACAACCAGAGTGAGATACTCATCCTTTAGAATTTAACTCCTCACAAATGGGTTAAAGGTTTAATTAGCCACTCATGCATGAGGAATGTGTGTAGGCAGAGTGGGCAACTACTTCAACAGTCATGGAAATTCCAGGCACATTGCTATGAATAACTGTTGAATTCGCTGCTAAGTTCAATGGCCAATTTCATGTGGTGCCAAAAAGCGCTGAAAATTCTTTTTAAGTTTCCACAACCATGTCAAGGATAAACATTCTAAGAAAATAACAGACACATATGACATCTGTTCACACGGCTATCTAAATACACCATCACAGCTGCACTTGTCCATAAGCAGTGTTGTGAGAGGTGGGAATGTTGTCCTTGAGTACTGCCTCATTGGAGGTCAGCTGAATGTCTTGTGATCTCTTTACCTCTCTTGCCACACCCACTTCCTCATAGCTGACTGGTGCGGGGAGGGGAGTGGGAGAGGAGGAGGTGGGGCCAGACATCCTTCCCCTCACTCTCTGTATGAGGTATACAGTCCCACCACTCCCAGTAGAACTCCAATAGTCAGAAACACAAGGCTGCACACCACGCCAATTATTGTACTCTCGTCAAAATCTGTATGTGAAGAGTTGCACTACTATTGTTAATAATTTGTTGATGCTTCATACCATGTTCTGCCTCCACACATTGAGGAGTGGTACCATTCCAGAGGCCACTAGAGAGACATTCTCTGGTAGTGTCTCCCTCTAGACTATAGCCATCATCACAGAAGTAGACTGCCACTGATCCTACACTGTCTCCACTGTAACACACCCCACCACCACTCACTGACCCACACACTCTGTTCTCCTCAACCAGAGAGGGAGACAAGTCCCTCAATGAACAATCTGGTACACAAGGAAGCACCAGTCATTGAGAGATGAGGTGAGACTGGGAGTTGTCTCACTCACAGACTGGTCTCTCCAGACACACTGTCTGTCTAGTCACACAGCCAGCAGTCTCCACAGACACTCCAAACTCTCCTCTACTGCTTGCTGCTGGGTAGTAGGTGTGGCTGCATTGAGTGGAGCTACAGTTGACAGCTCCCACTCTCTCCCTCACTCTAGACCCCACACCATCCTCTATCACCACTGTGTACTCTGGCCCTCCTGGATTGTTCTGCTGTTACAAACAAGAGGTTTTAACAGATTGTTTGCTAACCATACTTGTTACCGGTATTGGTGTCCAATTGACTTCAATGGCTCTCAGTGACCCATCAACTGGACTATACATGTAGAGAGCACTGCACGATGTCAAATTTCCTGGTAAGAGGGACAAAATTGAGAGTTTCCTCTGTAATATTTACACATTCATCAATAGTTTTCACCTGTCAAGTTAATATTGTATAGGGAGCTGGTGTCTCCAGTCAGTGATCCACCACATGTATCAGCTCTGATGGTGATGTCATAGTCCTGACTAGTCACAGTGAGACTGTACTGGGTCTGAGTACCAGGTGTGGTGATGACATCCATGACTATACAGTCTCCAGATGACTGGCAATCAGAGGTGGGCGGAGTCAGAGTCAACACATACTGAGACACAGAGCCACCACACACTCTTCTCTCCCACATCTCTCTCTGAGATGGTGGCTGAGTTGATTTGAGAGTGTGATAGAAGATCTGTAGAATGATTGTTTATCGCTACCATAACTCTCACCAAAACCAATCCAACCTAAGATACAGATCTCCTGGTCAACATCTTCATCAAGACATTGTATTCTGGTATTATTGAGACTTTCATCCACTGACTGTGTAGTCAGAGTAGAGGAGCCATCTTCAGTGATATTCACAGAGAATTCTTCATTTGGTCCACATGTTGGGTCTGTGACTAAAGGCATTGGGAATCTTAGTGCAGTACATGCTGTAACTGTTCCTCCATCAGGTGTAACTCCCCAGGTGTACGAACTTGTACTTGTTTGACATGTGAATGTCAGATTGCCTCCAGGACATGTGCTGACACTTGAAATACCTTATGAAGAAAGAGTAATGATCTTTTACAACAACGAAACCACTAATTTATCATTCAAGAAGCTCCATGGCTTGCCTGAAAGTGAAGCAAAGATGCAGCAGATGAGCAACCAGAATGCCATTCTAAAGTAGCTTAACTCTTTGCATTGGGGTTAAAATTTCAAAGTTTCATGATGGTGCTGGAAAGCTGCTGGTTAGCAAAAAAATGCTCCTAATATGTCCTTTTATGTTTCCGTGTAGACAGCTAGCATCCTCACAGTTTGCCAGGAGCAGCGATTCACTGCAGGTGCAATTCCCTTTCTTTGGAGTTACTGCAAATGTGTGGAATGTATATAACCACCCCCGTTATGCTATTTCAACAATGCATAGTTATAGTGGCTGTGTGTATCAAGAAATTTACCTAGATCTAATGTAGCTAGTATATAGAAAGACAGGGTAATGACATATGTACACGTACATACCTTTATGGTCACCGCTTGGTACCAGCACGCATGCCCACACAGGGGATCCTCTTCGGTTTTGTACTCATGTGACTCGGTATGGGGAGCAAGCTTGACTAAACCTCACTGAAAGAGTGCCCAGCCCAAGCCCAAGTCAGCCCTTTGCCCAAAAGACAACCCTCTTATTTAAATTTAGGCTGAAACGTGGTTCGATCTCCTGCCACACACCTTGAGTTTACAAAAACCCATTTTATTTTCAACTTGACTAAGAAGCAATTAAGGGATAAGCTACAATCGTACTGAATGTTCACATGGTAGTAATATAGCTACATCACAGCTGCACTTGTCCATAAGCAGTGTTGCGAGAGGTGGGAATGTTGTCCTTGTTTATAGGACCATATGCATCATTGGAAGTCAGCTGAATGTCTTGTGAACTCTTGACCTCTGTTGCCACACCCACCTCCTCATATGTGACTGGTGGAGGGAGGGGAGGGGGAGGGGAGGAGGTGGGGCCAGACATCCTGCCCCTAACTCTCTGTATGAGGTACAGTCCCACCACTCCCAGTAGAACTCCAATAGTTAGAAACACAACACTGCAAACAACACCAACAATTACTACTGTAGCTTCATTTTCCTCTTTTATTTCAGATCCAGTCTCATGCTCTAAATGAAAGAAGGTTGGACATAATTATTAATCGTAGCATTTCCCCCACATATTAAGGTGTGGTGCATTCGACTTACTTGCATTGCTGATTATCAGGTCAGGAGCTGTCCACATGTTAATGTTATTAATTGTGCATCTTCTCTCCAGGATTCTAACTCCATTGATTAGATAGTCTTCTGAAGTTCTGTATGTGGCAGTAGATCCCACGTAAACTCCATTGTAGGTCACATTTCCACCAGGAAATGAATAAACACCCATTCCATCAGCTGTGAACTCTGGCATTGCTGTCCAGTCAACACCAGGGAACAGTAGGTCTTCTGGAGAACAAACTGAAGAAAATAGTAGTTTATATCCAATACGTTCAGAAACAAGGAACAGCTCACCTGGTGAAGTATTCTTCAAACTTATTCTCTGAGTGACACATCCCACCACATACACAGTCACAGAAGAGGAAGAAGTGAGAGAGTCAGAGTAATGGATGTAGCCACACATTTCTCCACTACAGTCTAGTGATGTCACAATATTAATGATTTGTTCATCAATTACAACTCTGTAGGCAGTCTCTCTACCAAGAACCTGATGAAATAATTATTCTCATCATAATGGAACATGTGGTACTTGGGAAGCTTACAAAATATCTTCCCCAGGTGACGTTAACAGCGTCTACATCCAGGGTCATTATATTGTAGATATAGTTGAAGGAAGACTCAACTCCACTACTACTGGCGGCTGTAGTACACATACAATCAACCTCTATTATGTACATACACAATATCAACCCCACCTGTGAGGTTCACAGTGTACACATCACTGGTGTTGGCACAAGTACTGACAGTAAAGTCATACTCCAGACCAACACTTCCATTCACAGAGAGTGTAATCTGGGACTCAGTGGTAGAGAAGGTCTCCACTGGACTACCACTGATGACCTCACAGTCACCAGACCCAGACAGACATGGAGTGGCAGTCACAGTGTATGGCACATCTCCACTGCAACTGACAACAGCCTCATTCCACTCCAAACTCAGTTGACACATGTTTTCTTCATCACCAAATCCACTCACTGTGGCAGACTGGAATTCTGGGGACTCCAGCACATTCACATCTGTACACAACAATGACAATTCCAGTTTGGCCATTCTCATTATTATAACATTCTTGCATGGGTGGGTGACTATATTAATAGTTTGCTGTAAAGACATTCACTGGTTTCTCTCCCACAGAGAATGTATGTGTGTATGGAGGAGGTCTATGAAAAATGCACTTGAACATCAAAGCCGGAAACTCTTGAACAGAATACAACTGTGTGTGACTGAGGAAGGCTGTAGAAACTGGACACAGAAATTAACCCTTCACCTATAACACAGATGACTTTGGATCCAATGGTGTTATCATTTCCATCAGCACATCTCACAGATGTTCCACTGAGATCTCTAGTTATTGAGTCAACACTCAGAGAAGAGTTGCTAGGGTCTCCATTCACATCAGTCACAGATGACGTGAATATACCTCCCTGGTCCACAGGTCTGGGTGTTACGATCATTCCGTCTGTAGGTACAGCTGTCTTCATTTACTCCAGGGTTGACTGTCCAGGTGGTGATATTAGTAGTGCTTACTACACATGTGAATGTGACATCATCTCCAGGACATATCCCACTAGATGGTCCAGTGAACTGACTCAATGCTCCTGAATTGTTCCATACTATTACAAAGTGGCAGAATAGCCAAAGAGCGTGTACACATACTTTACCTAAAGACAAAGACAGACCCAGAATCCAGACAACCAGAGTGAGATACTCATCCTTGAATGCATTTAACTCCTCACAAAGGGGTTAAAGAGTCAATTGACCACTCATGGTGGTCACCAGGAATGCATGTGTAGGCAATTAAGAGTGGGCAGCTATTTCAACAGTCATGGAAATTCCAGGCTGAATAACTGTTGAATTCGCTGCTAAGTTCAATTGCAACTTTCGTGTGATGCCAATTAAAAAGCACTGCAAATTCTTTTAATTTGTTTTCCGCAAACATGCAAGGATACATACAGCTAAGAAAATACAGACACATATGATGACATGTGTTCACACAGCTATCTAAATACACCATCACAGCTGCACTTGTCCATATGCAGACAGAGTTGTGAGAGGTGGAAATGTTGTCCTTGTTTATAGGACCATATGTCTCATTGGAAGTCAGCTGAACCTTCTCCTTATCAGGTGACTCATGGCAGGTGGGAGAGGTGGAGGCCAGACACACTGCCCCTCACTCGGTGATGAGTACACTCTCATGAGGAATTGTATGTGTGGGCAACTATATCACAGTCCATGGAACTTCCAGGCACATTGCATAACGTGCGAATTCCAAGTGCCATTTCGTGTGAGCACTTCATTGGTGCTCTGTAGTTTTCCACAACACTGTAAAGGATAAACATTCTAAGAAATAACAGACACATATGACATGTGTTCACACAGCTATCTAAATACACCATCACAGCTGCACTTGTCCATAAGCAGTGTTGTGAGAGGTGGGAATGTTGTCCTTAGTATAGGACCATATGCCTCATTGGAGGTCAGCTGAATGTCTTGTGAACTCTTGACCTCTCTTGCCACACCCACCTCCTCATAGGTGACTGATGGAGGAGGGGAGGGGGAGAGGAGGAGGTGGGGCCAGACAACCTGCCCCTCACTCTCTGTATGAGGTACAGTCCCACCACTCCCAGTAGAACTCCAATAGTTAGAAACACAAGACTGCAAACAATGCTGGCAACCACTGCTGTAGTTTGACTGTCGTCTTTTTCTGGGGATATTCTTCTGGTTTGCACTCTATGAGAAAATATAATGCATGCACTAACCATTTTACTTTGAGGTGTAATACAACCATTGATTATCTCCACACATTGAGGAGTGGTTCCATTCCAGAGGCCACTAGAGAGACATTCTCTGGTAGTGTCTCCCTCTAGACTATAGCCATCATCACAGAAGTAGACTGCCACTGATCCTACACTGTCTCCACTGTAACACACCCCACCACCACTCACTGACCCACACACTCTGTTCTCCTCAACCAGAGAGGGAGACAAGTCCCTCAATGAACAATCTGGTACACAAGGAAGCACCAGTCATTGAGAGATGAGGTGAGACTGGGAGTTTGTCTCACTCACAGACTGGTCTCTCCAGACACACTGTCTGTCTAGTCACACAGCCAGCAGTCTCCACAGACACTCCAAACTCCCCTCTACTGCCGGCTGCTGGGTAGTAGGTGTGGCTGCATCGAGTGGAGCTACAGTTGACAGCTCCCACTCTCTCCCTCACTCTAGACCCCACACCATCCTCTATCACCACTGTGTACTCTGGCCCTCCTGGATTGTTCCGCTGTTACAAACAAGAGGTTTTAACAGATTGTTTGCTACCATACTTGTTACCAGTATTGGTGTCCAATTGACTTCAATGGCTCTCAGTGACCCATCAACTGGACTATACATGTAGAGAGCACTGCACGATGTCAAATTTCCTGGTAAGAGAGACAAAATTGAGAGTTTCCTCTGTAATATTTACACACTCATCAATAATTTTCACCTGTCAAGTTAATATTGTAGAGGGAGCTGGTGTCTCCAGTCAGTGATCCACCACATGTATCAGCTCTGACAGTGATGTCATAGTCCTGACTAGTCACAGTGAGACTGTACTGGGTCTGAGTACCAGGTGTGGTGATGACTGAACTACCATCCATGACCATACAGTCTCCAGATGACTGGCAATCAGAGGTGGGCGGAGTCAGGGTCACACATACTGAGACACAGTGCCACCACAACTGACGACGCCTCGCTCCACCCACACTCACGACACACTCTCTCCCTCCCACATCTCTCTCTGAGATGGTGGCTGAGAGAACTTGCACACCTTTTGCATTTCCTATGATTGTCGGTCGAACTAGATAGTAAATACAACCAATTATACTAAGATTATACCTAGAATGCATATGGTCTTAGAGCCAATGATGTCAGTAGCATTATTGCCATCAGTACAATTCACCATTATTCCATTGAGATCCTCAGTTATTGAGACAACACTCAGAGAAGAGTTGGCAGCAGTCTCACTGCCTTCAGTTCGAGATGATCTAAACCTCCCATCTGGTCCACACGTAGTCTGGATCTGGGCACCTACTGAGATATGTACACCACATGCACTTCCTCCAGGACTGACACTCCAGCGGGTAGCTCCACTGTTCACTACACAAGTGAACCTGACATCCGTCTCCAGAGACATACCTCATCTGGTCCAGTGAACTGATTAGTACACCTAAATTGGTGTTATGCTATAGTTTATCTCCAATTTCCTATAACTCAAGGACACTTTACCTGAGAAAGAAGCACAGACACAGAGTGTGGCAGCCAAAGTGTGCTCATTTTTGGATCACTCCTAATGGTGTGAATAACCCTTTTCTCAGGGTACACAGAATTCATGCATAGAAACTGCCAGCATATCTGTAATCCCGTGAATACAAAATTTTACTACAATTGAGAAATAAGATCATGGCATCAGTAAATCATGTGGTTAATACAAAAATGTAATCTAGGTGTACAGTACAATTCAGCAACTATGAAGCCTAAGCCTAACGGCAGTCAACAGGCAATTTACAGTTTAGTCCCCTTCAAGATGTCTTGGGCTGACTGTAGCTTAAGTATCTCACTACTGAGAATTGTGTCTCTTCCCCAAAAAAATTTTACTGAGATACTTGTTCTTCGGGTGAGTGTGCATACACGTTTACACATTACCCAACAACCAGTGACACAAATCCAATTATTAAGATCCTACAAGTTCGGTAGAGGTTGTTCGAAATATTATTGTATATTACTGAAATGTTAATCTGGGTCATTAATTGAGTTTAGGCATCTCTCCTTCATTAACTCCTCTCATTAGGGTTAATGCGCTGCAATGCATAAATTGTGTCGGGACTCATTGAACTTCCCCAGTTTTTGTCTTCTTGCGGTGTTAGAACTATCATAACAACAATCAACGGGTAGCTACTATAGGCAACAGTGTACCGGCAACCTACAGAGCTTTCTAACAGTTTCAGTTCCCTCTGACAAAGATAAACACCTTCAAAGAGCATCACAAGTGTACTTGTCCATAAGCATTGGTTGCGAGAGGTGGGAATTCTTGTTATAAGGACCATATGCCTCATTGGAAGTCAGCTTGAAATGTCTTGTGTAACCTCTTGACCTCACTTGCCACACCGCACCTCTCATAGGCTGACTGGTGGCTCGTATGGAGGATAAGGTGGGTCCCAACTTACCTCATTACACAACCTGTTCCTGCTGTGTTTCTCTTCTCTGCATGTTGTGGATAGACACATA
>CASHTH010002034.1:0-16378 GCA_030341885.1 Geodia barretti
TGTCTGCAGGAATTTCCCGAGTGTTGGTGTGTCAGTGAGAGAGAGTTACTGGAGGATTGGGGTCAGGGGGCTGGAGGGGGTGTGTCACCAAGTGGGCGGGGGACTAATTTCACGTATGACACAGACGAAGAAGGCGGAACTGAGAATGCACTTAAGGTCCATGTCTTCCCTTCTCTCCCACCTTCTCAAACCTCCCTCTCTTCCATCTCATTGCAAATGTGTTTCTTTGACTTTTCTCCACTCTTGCTTTTTACTGATAGAAGTATGTTTCTTTATTATTTTCTCACTACTAGATGATGGTTATGTGGTAGTACAGTTGGTTGAAGAGTTTGAAACTGATGCCACCAAACCTGATTCCCTGACATCATCACCAACAAGGTTCAGTTGTGAACTATAGTTAGGGTAGGGGTGCGAAGTGATAGTGAAATAGAAGTAATATAGGAAGAGGTACAGCGAGATTTTTACTATTCCATCCTCCAACTATAGTCAAAGTATTGGGATGGTTGTTTGTCATTTTGTTTTTACTCACGTGCCTGCAAAAAATGCAAAACATTCATACTCGAAAGCCTTTTTGGGGGATTCGGAAAAAGTTACTGTATGGTATCTGCAGTTGAAAGAAAATTTTCATAGAGGCAAGGTGGTGTTGCTATTCCACCCTCCAACTTTAGTCAAAGTATAGGGCATGGCTGGTTTGTCATTTCCTTGACACATGTGCCTGCATGCAAAACTGTTAGAACCTTCTCTATGGGAGGACGCGAGACTGTCTTTCTCGGCGTCGGGACTTCGCTTACCGCTGCACTGGAACTGCCCGATTGACCCATTTTTCGTTTACAAAATTTCTTTGTGAAAGTACACACTTTCCCATAATTGGAACACAAACTCGTGCGCATGCGTGTAAGTAGTGGGTGGGGCTCTCATGCACAAAATGGACGATTACTTGATACCTTGTGTGGTGAAGCCAGCCGTTTTCCTCACCGTTTCAGGTACAGAATCTGCTTCATTCATCTTTCTGTGATGATGTATTACATCAGGACAGAGGGGCAGGGCTCGGCAGGGTCCAGGTTCAGTACCAGACTCTGGGAATGAGACCAGACCATCAGGTTGTCAGGTGGTGGACGTGGAATTTCGTTCCTCCATTCCAGAGGTCGTAGGGTGCATCTCGTTCCAAAACTACTACACTCATACCCTCACACTCAGGTACTGTAACCTGCTCTCCGAACAGATTTCAAATTCAAAATCTGACCACCCAACTCAAAAGGAATGGAGAACAGGAATAGAGAGGGTTCAACTGATGCCAAACTGCCACTGTGAACGAGGCAGCCAGAGCTTGGTTGTCCTAAATAAAGCCCACTTCCTAGCCTCGCTGGAGAATGTAATTAGTTTCCGTCTCATTCTGAGACAGCCGTCTCCGGAATGGAACCAGTTTGGTATCAGAGATCTCAAAATCTACTCTGTCGCTAATCCGTTCCACCGAAATGGAAATACCGGAACCAGGACTACTTTCATGTCGACTGATGGAATGGAACAGGTACTACGGAATGGACTGCAGACCAATGGCGACATGGAATCAGGGCAAGACATAAACAGACACCCTTACGATGTAGCAACACTCTCTTACACGTGAAAAAGAAGATATTATGAAAGTGTTTTATGACATGAGTAAAGTTGGTTCATTTGATTTTGATGCTGTGTGAGACGTTGGCTCTGATGCCAGAGGATTCACCTCCGTAGCGATGGAGCTCCTTCATTACCTCACGCACCTGCACAGCACAACAAAAACCAATCACTATTTAGAGGACACAAAAGGATGGCAAGGTATATAGTGTACCTGGCCCTTATGCTTGATCAAGGCCTTTCTGAACTTGTTCCTATGCTTCACTCGAGGATTCCTCAGCTCCTTCTTCCTCTGTGGAATCAGCCCTCTATTGCGAGATATCTGGACAACAAAAGTTAAGTTAACAGGAGAAAAATCCCATCAACAAGATAAAACCAAGAAAAAAGGTCTTTAATAGAAAAAAATCCCTGAGAGTGTGACTATTAAACCTGGTAAGTGACGGCTCTTTTTCCATCTTCTCCCTCATCAAGGTCGGCTTCCTTCTTCTCCTCTGCCTCTTCCTTTCTTCTTCTCTCATTCTCTGCTCTCTCTTTCTCTTCTTCTCTTCCAAAACCCTGTCATAGTAATCCAGTGGATCCTCTTCAACTAACCCAGACTGGACATTCTCACCCCAGAAATTTGGCACTTCTTCTTCACGGATTTGATCTCGGTTTCAATTTCCTTTCTCTCACTCCTTGTTTTCTCTTTCGTGCTTTTTACTAACACCATCTTCCACTGCTGAATATTGGTCCATAGCTGGATTTTCCTCTGGTGTTTCAGAATTCAGAGAGGATAAAAGAGCCTCGATCTGCCTTTGCATTTCGCTGGCCAGTGGCTCCAACTGACCAATCATCTGTGAGAGAAAGTCACATGACAATCACATGATTTCTAAGTGAATCGTGTGATCTCCTTCTCACCTTTTTGATTTGAACTATGCGCTGGATGACTGGGTGAGATTTGACAGGCAGACCCGACGCTTTCAGGTAGAGGTAGAACATTATGTTCATGCAATACCTAAGAGAGAAAGAGAAAGAGAGAGATGTTTTACACAATATCTAAAGAGAGAGAGAGAGAAAGATAATAATGGAGAGAGCAAGAGAGCTAAAAGCGAAAATGACAAATGCTATCTTACAGAAGATCGAGATGCAGCTTGCAGTCCAAATATTCTCTTCCCTGCAAAGAAAAAAAAACAATACCCGAATTTATGGAGCAAGTGCTAGATGGATGAACTTGCCTCGTCAGTGAAGGTAGGCGAGTCTTTGCCACTCTGGACTGGAATCGAGCAGTTCCACCGTCTCTGACATGTTGAAGTCAAAGTCCTCCAGAAGATCGACTAGCTCGGGGAATCCTTCTCTAGCAGCTGTAACAGAGAGAGAACAGTTCCTTGGTGATATTTCAACACTTGATTCTGGTGGCCTTTAAAAATATAACAATAAAGCCAGTGTAGCTCTGAACCCGCTGGTGTCTATTTTACCTGTTTTTGCGCGTGGTGGCAGAAATCGTGTAACAGCGGACTCGGACCAAGTATTACCCTCTGCGATGCACGCCGCCGAGGGTTACAAAGAGAACTCACTGCCAACTTGTCTTCTCGTGACATCTTTGAGAAATCCTGCGCCACATGTTCCTCCTGCGAAAATTCAAAAATGAAACCGAAAAACACTACAGTAATCTGTTATGGCTACCTTCTCTGCTCCATCTTCCTGCTCCCCATCCTCTTCCTGAATTCAAGTAGAAGAGGAATTTCGGTAAGTGACATTCATATGAACAAGGTTCAGTAAGAGAACGGTCATGTAAGTCAGTTCGTGTAGAAAGAAAAAAGGAGGGATTTCTCACAGGTAGGGTTGAGCCATGAAGTCTGCCTCGCTGATGGCAGCGGTCATTCTCTGCTGCAGAGCAATGGCCTCCTTCTCCTCCAACTCTGCCGCCATCTCCGAGCCTTCCGACCCACTCAACTCATCCTCACCTGAGAAGAGACATAGCGCATAATGAAGGAAGAATAATGTAAAACTCTGCAAATTGTTTCACAAAAGTCTGATAAAGCATTCGCTAGAGTACAAAGTCAGAGAAGAGAAGAGATATCGCAATCCCATGAAGGAAGATGAACAGTAATACAAATATGGTAGTATGTTTTCACTTTTGTAAGACTATGCCTTCGACTGCATAGAATGTTTTCCTTTTCCGCCCCCACGCCTTGTCGGACATTTCTAGGAAAAACGTTTCAAGAAAACACTATGAGCAGTGCGTCGTATATATATACCTGTTTGATGTTTTTCCGAAGGATCCTCATCATCGCTGGCAAGAAACTGCCTCTGTAGGGCAGGTGGCAGCTTAAACTCCTCCTCCCCCTCACTTTCCTCTTCCTCGCTCAATCCAAGCACCTCTTCTTCGTCAACCTGTCCAACACACAAACGCTTTCTTTAGAGTTCAAAGTACATATCGGTCTGTAGACATACACTCAATCCATCGTCCTCAGAACTGCCACTATCGCCTTCGAGTAGCAACTGAAAGAAGAATTGTTTAGTCGAAGAATTCGTAAGAAAACAAACAATCCTCTCACTCTTTCTTTGGCGTCGTGGAAATCATCTATCTCGTCCCGGAAGAAATTGTCTTCGTGCTGGACATTTGGCTCGTGATAAAAGGACATGGCGTCAAGTACGGACTTACTATGTTGACCAGGCTTTGATCGCGTTCGGTCGGGTCGTCCTCTTTGTCCTCCGCGGCCTGTTTTCTGACCGCCCCGCGAACGCGCTGGAGTCTCCTGAGGGTAACAAAGAAACGTCATGAACGAACCGATGAACCAGACTCGTGTTGCTTCTTCACCTAGCATGTCGACCCATTCTCATTCAACCGGCCCGCGCCCACGTGTGTAGCTACACCTTTGACCTCACGTGCACGTGAACTGCGGAAATTTTTATACGGGCGAAAACATTTTTCATCCAATACTTCATTTCACAATCAAACTAGAGTACAATAAACTAATGGTGGCTGTTTTTTCACTACGACTAAACTACGATGAAGTGATTTTTGCGGGTTATTATCTTTGCGGTTACACAACTTCTTTGAAGTTGGCGTAAGTCTCAAAACTGTCCATGTAGGTGGCGACCACGTCATGGCAGAAGGCGTAGTGAGCCTGTAGAACACAAATAGCTATCATTCACACCTGTGACAGTACATAAAAGCTACCAAAGTTGATAGGACCAATGCAATTTCTGTAACAGTTTTTATTTTTAGTAACAGTTTCCCTTTAATAGCTAATAGAGGGAAGGACGTACAGCATCTGGGATGAGGGCTGCTCGTTGGATGCGAGCGGATTTTGCAGCCTGGAAGAAATCGACCACGCCCTCAGTCTTCAGTCTCTCCAGTTGGGAGTGGATACAGATGAATGTCCCCGTCCTTCCTACTCCATCACTGCAGTGTGGGAGAAATCGACAGAACACTCCCATACTCCTTTGCGTTGTGTTGTGTTGTGTTGTAGATTCGAACCCCTACCAGCTGAGTTGCCCTGGTAGCTCAGTTGGTAGAGCGCTCGCCTAGACTGCAGAGTGTCGTGGGTTCGAATCCCACCCAGGCAGTTCTTCTTCTTTTCTTTGAAAAGAAAGAGCTGTCCTGGGTGTAGTTGACTTGTTTGCCTTGCCTTGGCTTTCTACCTCGCTCCCAAGTTATTGAGACATGCTAGGTGCCATACCTGCTCTCTAGCTATGCACACATCTGAATGAGTTTAGGAACACCAATTTTTCCTTTGTTACGGAGGTAACGCAATACAGTAGTGTTAGTGTATTAGGATAAGGCACAACCAAGTGTCTAGTCGAAGGGTCCTAACTAGTGGTGGAGCGAAAAAGCTAAAGCTTCTGACCTGCACATGACTACAGTGTGTCTGCCGGGGCTGCCCCTCTGTGCCTTAGTGAGCAGGTCCACCAGAGACAAGATGGCCGTGGGGTGAGGCAGCTCTCCGGGAGGCCAGCTGCTCAGCTGCATGAGACTCACAGTCTTCTGAACCCCTCCCCTCCCCTCCGTGTCCTCCACTTCCAGCTTCCTCTCAATGATGTCACCGTGATGGCTCACTCTCTTCACTCCCACCCTTAGCTTCCCGTACACCGCCTCTTCTTTCTCCCCTTCTGGCCAGAAACAATGACTGCTCACCTATCAGAGAAAAAAAAGAGAGACCAAAGCAAGATCAAGTAGCTACAGGTCAAAATTGGTTCTAAGGCCTATAGATATAAATAACAGCAGCGCTTCACTGCCACATGTCACCCAGTGGCTTGAGCACCTGACCAACTTGGCTCCTGGTTTTTTTCCCCTTTCGTCATGAACTTTCAGAAAAATCAGGGGTTTTGCTCTCTCAGCAAGGAGTAAAAGGACCGAGGGAACTCACTTGTCCCTTCTCCTGTGTCTGACAGAGCATGACGATGCAGCTGCAGTTGTGTTCCCAGATCATCCTCCATAGATCAGCCACTGTCCCTTCCATTGGTCCCTGGGTGGCTATGTAGGCCTTCCGTTGTTTATACCCCTGCAACAGGGAGACAAGGGTAATCCGAGGCTGGTCGAAATACAGAGAGAGAATGAAAAAGAACTAGCTTCTGCCAGGGGTAGAGCTCACACGTGACTGCAACTAATGGACTGTGCTACAGTTGAGCTATAAACACCTTCTCTTTCCCCCCAGAACTGTTTCTTGCACGCAATTCAACCCCTGTCTATTTTGTGTCCTGATTAGATTGTGTCCTACATGCTACAACAGGGAGACAAGCAAGTCAAGAGGGCGGTTGATTGATGGTTGAGATACAGAGACAATTATGAGGAAAAAACTGGCCTCTGTCAGTAGTAGAGCTCACGCATAATTATTGTCTGAAAACAATCCATGCTAATGGGTGAGCTACGATTAAAGTGGGATATTTCTCTGAGGATACCCCGGAAATAAGACCTTTTCTTTCCCCCAAAACCTTCTCTTTACCCTGTATATACTTCAATTATCTTATCTATGGAGGTGTGTGTGTGTGTGTGTGTGTGTGGTTTCATACATACGTCAATGAAAGATGCATTGATATAGTCGGAGCCAGGTTTTGGACCAAACCTCAGCCTCACACGACCCAACTCATCTGAAAGCGAGAGAAAACACTTTCTAATTTACAAACCATGAAGTTGAGCGTTGGGAAGGAATGCTCCTAAACAAAAGTTTATTTCCTTCTGAAAGGCCTTTAGAGTGGTAGGAGGAACATAAACAGTAAACCATATTAGAGACAACTTGTTCACCCACAAAGTGGGGATTGAGTCGTAAACAGCTAATGGGGTGGCATACACAATCCCACGGAGGGCTACCGTCAACAGCACCAGCAGATGGACTTTTGTTTTCAGAAGATGTGGACAAACGTTTGTCAGGAGTTGAAGAGGGTCAAAACACACATAGGATAATGTGTTGACAGTGAAAGGAAAGTGTTTACACTTACTCGGTAGCTTGTCAGGGAACCTGTTTTTCCCTGCATTGTACTTGGCCTTTGCCTCCTGGTAAGAGGCCTCGCACTGAGAGCTAACTTCCTCCAGGGTCTACACAATAAGTAACAAGAAGACAGAACTCACGTTTACTGTGTTAGACAACCTAAATGGTTCACACTCTCTCTAAAACACTACCTGAGTATAGCATCAGTATACTCAATGAAATCTGCCTCGCTCCTTACAAAATATTCGTATGAACAGTGTGGTTGAGAATAGTCAGACTCAGTTAGAGTCGAGAAAGAGATAAAATGAAGCAAAGCGTAGTCACATGCAAGGCTGGTAGTGCCACACCTGCATAGCTACATTACTGATGTGCCACTCTGAGGATACCTCAAACTGTTTCTGGAAGCCAATGAGACCACCAGGTACTGGTTTCTGTAGCTGCATCATCCTGATCCTGATATTACCAGCGGCCACATCGGTTTCTCCACACACCACTAGTTCACTGAGGGAATCATGGATGAAGACGTACTGAGCCTGCAGTGAGAGGAGGGGGGAAGAGGGAGGGAGGAGAGAGAGGGGAGAGAGAGAGAACAGAGAATGGGACACAGGGAGTAAAGTTGAGGTTGGTGAACCAAGAAAGAAAAAAAGACTGGGAGAAGGGAGAAAACCAAAGGAAAGCTAGACCCACAAGAGTATAATCCTTTTTCACTTACATACACTTGTATAGGAAGCACTCATACCTGGGTCTGAACCAGCTTCATTCTCTGAGTCCTCATGTTCTTGAGGCGTTGGAAGACACTCAGTGTCCCCTCCCTCTTCATCTGCTGCATGGCCACGTCCAGGAGGATGAAAGTACCGGTCCTCCCACCCCGGCACTGCAGTGGACCAGGAGGGGCGTGGTCAGGGAGGCCGGGTGTTCCTTGCGGACGCGATGGATGAAGGAGATGAGGGACATGGCGTTGCGAGGGACTCCGTGATCAGGCCAGGCTGTGTAGAGCATGTGGGTGACAGTCCTCTCATGTTCTGGGTCAGACTTCTGCAGGGAATAAAGCAAGACAAGAATAGGGCCTAGTGTGTAGTGTGTGTCAATTAGATAATTAATCTGAGGTAATCCCAGTGAGGAAAGCTGTCCGTTGCCAGTGCTTACACGCTTACATTACTCATGCAGTAACATTAGGGACAATGGCTGCACTATTTCACAATGCTTGCCTATTTTTTGGTCCACAAAAGTGAGATGTGAATATAGGGAGTTCATTGCGATATAGACTCACTGATTTGAGCTGTATCTTTCTGATCTGATACTCGGCAGAGGGTACCAATGAGGTAACAGTGATGTCGAACTTTCCACGTGTAACTGAAGTGTTGGTCTGATCTGGCCAATACTGCACACATTTCTCCTGAGAGGACCATAGTTTAAATCACAGTATAATTGAATAAAAATGTGCACCAGATCAAGGGACCATTTTGTTTCACTTTAGCTGAATTAGGCGTTTTACTGTAATTACGTTTTGCTGTGTATACACGAGTGGGCGAGCTTAATTCAAAGTGGAGTGGACGCACCCTCGTAGGCCGGTATAAAAGATGTGAAAAACGGAGAAGCTAGAAACAGACCTTGCCGTCCTCAACGCAGCGAGTGAGCATGACAATGGTAGGGATCTGATAGTCCCACACCATCTCCCAGAATCTGTTGGCTGTCAGCTCCGTTGGGCCTACGTGAGGCAGTGTCGAAAATGATGGCAAGAAACAGAAAAAGAAAGAAGGAGTAACGTAATAATGTAAGTGTAAGGGTAGAATGGGTAGCGTTAGTAATGTAAGTAAAAGAGAATGTAGTAAGGCTAATATGAAAGAGAAAGAAGTAAGGCTCAGTAAAAGAGAAAGGAATAAGGTTAGTGAAAGAGCAAAGGTGTGGTGAAAGTGTCACCTTGTGAGGCAATGTAAGCTTTCTTCTTCTCTGGATACCCCTGTGGGATAGTGAGACATTGGTCTGAACCACAGTTGTAATTGTGGGAATGTAGAGACATTCCGGCACCACTGCTATATATCAGTCTCATTGTCTCGGTTGAGCTGTTTGTGGGAATGTAGAGACATTCCGGCACCACTGCTATCTGAGCCCTCATTGTCTCGGTTTTCAGTTATGGTTGGTTCTCATTGTACTGGTTGACCAGCATGTCAACCATGTGAACAAGTTTTATGTTCTTTCATCTATAAAAGCCCCCATCCCGTCATGTGAACTGTTCAGGCAGTTTCTATGAAGCTTTAGAAACTTTAGGCAATTTTCTTTGAAAGTCATTTCAGGCAGTTTTTATAGCCACATAGCTTTATAGCCAACTCTATGTGCATAGTACGTATACATAGCAAGAGGCTGTATATATTAAGTTGTGCTCACATCAATGAATGAAGCATTGATGTAGTCAGAGCCCTTCTCTGCTGGATTTCCCTTCAACTGGACCCTGCTGTGATCATCTGCAGTGGAAAGTGAGTCATTAGAGTACTAACGACCAGGGGTTTACTCACAGGGGAAGATGTTTTTGAATCTATTGTGACTGATGTTGCAGGCGAGTTTTGCAGCTTCCGTAGATGCCGCAGGAAGCTTTTCCAATGACTAGAACACACACCACGCACACACACACACAGAGCACTAGAGCATACTGAAAGGTTTTTATTGAAAGTTTAGTCAAACCTTGTACTCGACCTCCAGTTTGCGGTCTCTGTCTTGATGCAACAATTTCACATATTCCGGGAACTCAGCCACAGGGACATCACTGCGAGAAACAACTACAAAATAGGAGAGTTTGACACACACACAATTAAATTTCGCTTTAGTTATATATTGCCTATGTTGGATGGATCTTCAAAGTAGTATTCTTTCTCTTCCTCATTGCTTTCCTCAAAATCTTTCATCTCCAGTCCACTCTGACTCCCTCCCTTCTCTTCCTCTTCTCTCTCCTTCAATGGTTTGGGAGGTGGCAGTGGTTTGGATTTCACTTTCACTGATCCTCTGTGACTTCTCCTCCACCTCGGGTTATGGACACACAAACAATAAGTGTCTGTAAAAGTGAAAAAGTAGCTACTCTATACCTGACAAAGACGATTAGTAAAACTGCAAGGAGCAAAATTAGTAGGAGAACCCCAATAACTGCTCCACTTGTGGGCGCTGCCACTGCTAAACTGCTGATGCTAGTAGCTCTCTCTGGTAGACATTTGTTAGCTCTAGACATTATAGCATACTGTATGTTGCTAGCTATATACCTGCTGGAGTTGTCGCTGAAGTGTTTGTGCTAGTAGCTCTCTCTTTGGTGAAAAAATACGTATATAGCTCTATGCATGTGAGCATACAATATGTGTATAGCTATACTACCTGCTGAAGTTGTTGCTGAGGTGTTTGTGCTAACTCCGATTCCTTCAGTATTAACAGCAGCCACACTTATCTCATAGTCTGTTTCTGGTGTCAAACTTAGTAGAGTAATTTCAGTTTCACTGGTTTCCACGGTATCCTTGTTCTCACTCCCCACTGCTCTGTACTGGACTGAGTAGCCAGTGATGTCTCCATTCTGGTGGATACATGGGACACTTCCCCACATCACAGTGATGGTGGATGATGTAACACCAACCACACTCACAGAAGAGGGACCAGCAGATGGAGCTGAAAATGAAACTGTAATTAGTTGTTTATCAAAACACTCATAATACGTACCTACTGGCTTGGTAGTAACCACAGTCTCATTGCTACCTATAACACGACCTTCATGAACAACCTCCACTTTAACCGAATATTTGGTCCATTCCTGTACTTGCAGAGTGTAGTTGAGAGTTTCGTTCCCAACACTAATGGTTCTATTGTCAAAGAAACACTTCTTGTTTGTGTTATAATAGGAGATGTTGTAGGTAGTTACTGGAACACCAGATACAGGGATCCATGTAAAGGTTACATTGGTATCACCTGATTTGACAGTACTTATAACGATAACTTCATCTGCAAGTAGTATTAAAGATCATATTAAGCACATAATAGATTTGTTAGACACATACCTACAACGGTAACAGTAATGTTGGTACTGATGGATCCACCAAGAATGGCAATACATTTGTACAGTCCAGCCTGAGATGTGGCTATCACATCCAATGTAAGCTTACTATAGGTCACTCGTCCACTAGAGGTGGGATTAGCTGGGGTGGGTGTTTCCCCAGGGCCCTCCCAAGTAAAGACTGGAGAACCATTTACTCCAGGGGGGACAGAGATGAAGCAGGTCAGTGTGAGAGTGTCTCCGGCCATGATGGGGGAGGGGGGTGTAGATCCAAGGGAGATGTTGGCTGGTACTGTATATGAAGACAGACAGAGTATTAGTTAACTATACACTTGTGATATTAACAGTACCTATATTGGCAGTTGGTCCATAGGTCACAGTACTTGGTAGTGTAATGGAGTTGGCTAATACACCGATGGAGAAGCTAGATCCTGCAATTAGTCCAGTGATATTGATATTTGTGTCAGTATTTTTAGCTGTCACTGAGCCATTTTGTTGTTCATCTATTTGTTGGTAGATGACAGTGTAGCCAGTAACATTGGGTCCTTCTGATGGTGTCCAGGTCACTAGTAGACTGTCCAGTCCATTCTGAGACACTCCAACATTAGATGGAGGAGAGGGAGCTGGTGTAATCATTAATATAATTCAGTAATTCCATGTAATATAATCAGTCTCACCGTGTACAATTAACTCTGCTTCAACTTCTGAAAACCAATTAGCAACTGTACATTTGTAGGATCCTTCCAGTCTATCTGTCACTAACAAGGTGTGAGTGAACTGTGCAGTCACCCCATCATTCAACACAGTCTCAGTTCCTTGGGTGACAGTGGTGGAGTCCATGGTCCAAGTGACAGTGGTAGCAGGTCCACCAGTGGAGATACAGGTGACGTTGAATGAGTTGTCATCATGGAGAGTGAAAGTCATACCACCTGACAATGATAGATGCCCTGAGTATAGAGAGAGCACCAGTATAATGTACATTCAAAACCAAACATTACCTCTCCAGTGTTGTACAGTCCAACATAGACAGTCTGAAGTGTGGATGCAGCATCCTCTACTGAACACCAATATATCCCCTCTGGTGCAGTACCAGTGTGGTCCTCTTCAGTCTCACTACCATAGACCTCTGTTTCTGGTAACTCCTGGAACATCCATTAGATTTACTCTAGTCCCATCTGGTCCATACCAGTTTCCTGAAGTAGGAGTACCAGGCACGGTTAGTAACACAGAGTAGAGCAGTGTCGTCTTCAGTGAAGCCAATATGAATGATATCCACATAGCCATGATCACGGATGACAGCTCCTTTCAGCTTGATGAAGACATCTACATACATATTGGTAAATCAAAGTATTGAAACAGAAAGTGAATGCTCACTATCAGGAGTCTCAATATTCTGTGGTTGGCTGTAGACTCCAGTACCACCACTGGTCCTTGCTGCCACTTCAACTGTGTAGACTGTCTGTTTAGTCAGTCCACTGAGTGTGATCATTCCTCCACTGGAGTCTCCAGAGAGAAACCCGTGTGTCTGGTCACCTCCCTCCTTTCCATTATACCTCACCGTGTAGTCTGTTATCTCTCCATTCCGATGTATACAGTCCACCAGCCCCCACGTGATGTTGATGCTAGTTGAACTGACCACTGACAATCTCACAGAAGAGGGAAGGGGCAGATGGAGCTGTGAGTGAGTAAGGCTCAGAATGAGGAGAGAAGAGATCTGAGAGATAGACTGACCAGCAGTTCTTGTTGTGGCTGTGACAGTATCTTGTTCAGTCCTTCCTCCAGTCAGAGTGGCAGTGACAGTGATAGAATACTGAGTTCCCTCCTCTAGACCAGTTAGTTGATATGTTGTCTCACTAGTAATTGTATCACTTCTGGAGTCAGTGAAACAGTCAGTGTTGTTAGTGTTGGAGTAGGAGATGGTGTAGGCACTAGCTGTCAAAGTCTCCTCCAGTGTCCATGAGATGGCCAGAGATGTATTGGATGAGGAGATAACTTGTGTACTAAGTCCATCTGTTTAGAAAAATATTAACCCTGGATTTCGGCTAAGACAGAGAACACCTGTCCCTATTCACAGGTATACAATAGTCAGTTGTTTAAAGTTTTGCGTAGGCATTGATTCTACACGGCTCCATGCATGCCTTCATGTCTCAGCAGTTAGTAGACCTTTAGGAATGGCTTTTTGCCTACACTGTCAAAACATTCTCCTCCCTCACTGATCATTGAGACTCAGTCAGTAATTCCACTCATAATCCTTTTTTTAGCCCTCCCTAAACTTACCACTAGTCGTGAGAGAGATACCAGAGCTGTATGGACCAGTACCAGCACCATTCACTGCTGCCACTTGAACAGTGTACCAGGTTGATGGAGACAACCCAGAGATTGTAGCCTGTCTAGCACCACCACTGACACTAGCAGTTTCTTCTACCACTCCATTTTTCACAGCCTCTGCTATGTAACCAGTTATCTCTCCATTACGGTCAAGACAAGGCACCTCTTCCCAATGGACAGTAATGCTACTGGCAGTGACTGTACCACGTCTGATTGAGCTGGGACCTCGTGTAGGTTCTGTGTATTAACAACAATGAATAACAGGGACAAGTCATACAATACTAACTGAGCCTCTTACTTGTGTGCATAGTTGTTGCAGTTACACCATTACTGACTGGAGCACTGCCAGCTGCATTGAAGACTCTCACAGTAATGGTGTACCTATTCTCTGGCTCTAGTCCAGTTATTCTGTATGAACCACTAAAACCTTGATTCACAGTAAAGAATCGCTGATTTGAAGAGGAGCAGCCAACTGAAGTGTCTCTCTGCCACTGGACCACAAACCCAGTCACCACTGAGCCATCGGCTGGGACACTACCAGTGATAGTGATAGTAGTGGTAGTGACTGTTGGAGACGTATTCAGAACTAGAGCAGATGGATCTGTGGGGGAAAAATTAGTTATGAAAAATTGTAAACGTTGGTATGTATTATTCCTGCTTACCCAAGCGAACAGTGTTGGTGGCAACACTTTCACTGACTAGGTCTGTTGATGATGTGGTTACAATGGATATGGTATAAATCTCTCCATTGGTAAGACCAGTCAGTGTGTGTCTGTTAGTATTTTCACCAGCAACATTCACACTGCCTGTGGATCCCCCAGAGTAGGAGATTTCATAGCCAGTGATACCATTCAATGGAGAAACAGGAGGGTTCCAGGTTACTTCAATACTTGTAGGTCCTCTCTGGACAGCTGTCACACCAGTGGGAGGTGAAGGATCTGAAGAAACATCAAACTTGAAGTGAAATTACTCTGATTATAACAAAGGGGAATAGGGTATATACCTAATGTGATGCTAGCTGATGCAGATGATGGCTTGGCATTAGACACAGTACATGTGTATGTTCCCAAAGCAGTCACAGTCAGAGTGTGGGTGTACTGTGCAGTCACTGGGTCATTCAACACAGTCTGGGTTCCTTGGGTGACAGTGGTGGAGTCTCTGGTCCAAGTGACAGTGGTAGCAGGTCCACCAGTGGAGATACAGGTGAGGGTCAGCTGGCTAGGGTCAAATGTCACTCCTCCTGATATTGAGATGCTCCCTCCTATTTTTAGAAGAAAGAGACTACCATAACTATAAGTATTAGTCATGAAGGATTTTTAATGCTGGTTTCCTCAGCAATTTAACATATCCTGATGCACTTAGCTAACAAATTTACCTGCACTAGTATACAGTCCCACATAGACTGTGGCTCTCACTGAGATGTCTGTATCATCATTGACAGCATTGGTTGGAATCTCACAACGATATATACCAGTTGGTGAAGTGGCACTATTTGCACGACGTAGTTCAACTCTCTGTTGTTCTTCAACCATATAAATATCTTCATTTGTCTGCAGAGCTACACCATCAGGGAAAAACCATTGTCCACGATGAGGACCATCTACAATTCTGCAACAAGTCCCCAGATCAGTGTGACACCAAACACTGGTGCTATTATCTGTCCCCACTGTTTCCAAGGTCTACATAACTATGGTTAGGTAGCCCAGCTCCCATGGATAAGGAGACATAAGGGAAAGTCTGACAGTCGACCTCCAGACTACAGAGGAGACTCAACGCAAGCACAAATCTCGAATCCATAACGTCTGACAGTAAACCTCCAGACTACAGAGGAGACTCAATGCAAGCACAAATCTAGAATCCATCGCAGAGTGAAAATGTACGAGCTGAGCCGTGAATAATACCAAACGTTTGTTTCCGCCTCCGGGGCGCTGCGATTTATTGCGCGTGCGCTCTCCGCATCGAATCATGGGCTATAATTACTAGTAGGCGAATGCATGGCATTTTTGGCGAGCGGGAGCGAGCACACAATGACTGTATCTGCACGAACCTATTTACAACTTGAACCTTAGAACCACGAAGATTGCAAAGAGGTGTATACAGCTTCGGTCAGGTATCGAAGAGCGCAGCGAATGCCAGCCAATAGACGAGAGTTCTTTCGCTGGCTAGATTTCCCATCGATATGACAGCTAGGCAGCGAGTAATAACGAAAAAAGCGTGTTCCCTATCACGCAAGCGACGCTGATACAGACGAGCTTCTCCCCGCTCAGGAGTCTCACGGCACGGGCACAATGCCCTCTCTCTTCGACCATCTTCTCTGGACTGACCCATGATTGCGAGAGTACGGAGCTACACACACGCCAGACATGCATTACGACAGGCAGCAGCATGTGAAATTTTGAAACCCTTTCGGATAAAAAGAAGCGCGTAATCCTGGAGCATGCGCAGTTGGACGACGTACGGTGGTAGATAAATATATATTATATGAGAAAAATATTCCGCGCCGTTCGTACCACTAGGTTAGCTCGCTCCCGCTCGCCAATTATACAGAAAACTATTGTGCAGTCAAAATTCACGCCATGGCACACGAATGTAGAATCACATATCTCCAGGAATTACATTATAGACAGCAGTGTCTTTCTCCTCAGTGTCAGCAACAGTATGTGGGAGAGGGATGGCGGGGAGGGGTTGGCTGGGGGTAGGGGCAGAGGACGAGGGAACCTCATACATGGGTCTCCACGAGAGATGTCCTCCAGCTCATATCCCTCTTCTCTCTGTCCTTCCCCCACCGTCCCACAGGCCTCGTTAGTTGAGGTGTGAATATCACCACTTTCAGATCCATACCTGCACAGATGAAATGTTACACACTAAGTGATTCATACCATACTGCAAAAATAATAGTGTAATAATGCCATCATAAATTGATAGACTGACACACGTCATAATCATATACTTTTTGTCAGAAATGTTCTTCGGTGAAACTTCTCCACGGTGGTTCCTTAAC